>JANRGW010004082.1:6514-31852 GCA_024733675.1 Psilopsiagon aymara | reverse complement strand
CCGCCGTCCCTGCTCCCGGCCGCCGGCGGGGCCCGCCCCGGCCCTGACCCGCGGGCAGCAGTGGCGGACGCGGTTATGGCAGCGGCGTTTCGGCTGACTCCGGCTGCAGACACGGGGCCTGGCTCGGACAGGTCCCCTGTGAAAAGCCGGTGCTGTGCCAGGCCCGGCCTCCTGCCCGCACCCTTCTATCTACCTACCTACCGGGTCGCTGGGGGAGCCGCCATGTTTCACACCGGGTACTGCTTGGTGAAGAAAACAAGCACAACCGGCATCCATTTAAAGCAAAATTAATGCTAATTAACCGTAATTAACAACTCGAAGGACAACATTTACTCAGCAAGCTGCAGATACTGCAGCAGCAGGCTGAAGATGGGGTGCGGGAAAGGAAAATAAACCTTAGGGTAGGCTCTGTCAGATGCGCAGCCCCACTGCAATGGGGTTAATCCATTCTCCTTGACGGCTGCCCTTCTCAGCCCTCTGCTGCCAGAGGTCCCTGCCCCTGCAGCAGCCCGGACCTGCCACCCCGCACGCATCTGCCCCAGATGCTCACAAGCCATCCATCCTACACCGAGGGCACTGTGGAAACTCCTGACAGCACTGGTGAGCAGAGCAGTTCTAGTATGAATGGTACTTGTCAGCTTGCAGAGGCCTCCTGACGCTGTGGGGGGGTGCTTCCCATGACCAGCAAAGCCCAGGCACCTATTTCATGCTGCTAACCAGCGATGCTGCATTAGTCAAGGCTCCAGTGATGAAGTTTAGCTTCCCATGGTTGCCTCACCACAGGCAGGCTCAAATCAGTGCCTCCACAAACAGCGGCAGCATCCCAAGGGCATGCATGTGGCTGCTGTGGGGGGCTCTCATGGGAGCAGAGAGAAGGAGTCACAGGCACACAGGCCTCCCATCGCCATGGGATGTGTCACCAGCCCCAGGGTGCCGCCACCAGACCAGCCTGGACTTTCTCACATTAGCAGCAAAAATGCTGGTGGTGGGATGGTGGGCAGGAGCAGGGCATGATGCTGAAAGCTCCCAGCCACGCTCTCTTCACACAGGAGCCCCTGGCCCCTCTCCTAGCCAGCTGCATGCCTTGAGGTGTGCATATCATGCTCTGAAATCCTCCCGAGTTGAAGGGCTGAGCTGTCCTCTCTGTAAGGGGCACAGGCTGTGATGCAGGCAGGTTTGGCAGGGGCCAGGTCTGCACAGGGCAGGCACAGGAAGGGTCATGTTGGACAAGGTAGCAGTAGTTGGGAGGGAGCTGCAGGACCGGTCCCTGCCAGCAACAGCCTCGCCAGATGGCCCTTATGGCCTTGTCTGCACAGCAAAGCTGCTCTGGCCCCAGCAAGCCTTGCTTTGAGCCAGCCAGCCATGCCAGCCTCACTCCCTACACTCTGGCAGGGAGCAGCTTCTGACCACCTCTAGTGCCACAGGCCTGCCCCACTGCTGCCTCCAAATCCAGATTCCATCTCCCTGCACTCCCCTGCACTCAGACCATGTAATTCCCTCCCTTGTTCTTCCACTCACCTTTTTATGTGGTTTGGGGTTATCTTTTCTTTGCCTTGCAGCAGCTTTCCAGCCCAAGGTATTGGGAGGCACAACCCACAGCACAATGACAGCAACCTTGGGAACCAACATGGACCCCCGCAACAGACGCATGCAGTCACACTCCACTTTAGATTGGCACAGCTTTTCTTGCACACCAAGCCTCTGCCAGCTCCTGGGAGGAAGGCTGGGAAGAGATTAAGTAGCTAAGAATCTTGCTGGCAAATGAGTATGGCTCTTTTCTTTGTCTATCAATTCCTTAACTTCGCTTTTATCATGAAATGTGGAGAATACGCTGACTGATACAGCTGGTTTAGCATGCTCTCCTAGGGTAGAAAAATGTCTTTTTGCCACCAGGGCCTATTCTGGCTATGCAAGCTAAATAAAGAATCCTGGCAAAAGCATTTGCTGGAAGAACCACCTCTCTGCTAGGATTTTTGCCAATATAGAAATGTATTTCATTCTGTCTTCCCTCCCCACCCCCAATTTCCCACCTGCCGTCTACATCCTTGGCTGACAGGACTACAGGACAAGGATCTGTAGTTTTGGCCTCATGCAGGAAGATTGGATTTTGTTTTTCACACCCTTGCAGACCACTTCTGAGTGCACTGGGAGCAGCCAAGGCTGCTGTGGGGCAGTGGGAGACGATGGAGGGGTTTTCTGAACCTCTCTGTGGGCTTGGAGGTTGGGCACTGAGCCTGTACCCACTCCATCCCCTCCAGTGAAAGGTGTCACTCCTGCCTGGAAAACCACGTGGTGGTAGATGCGCATCTCACAGGGATGGGAAATGGCAAATGCAAAAGCCCTGGAGTGCAAGAGGAAGTGTGTTCTGTCTGCACAGACACATAACCTCAGTGAGAACATACAGGTGGGACTAGGTGCATACCAGAACAGGTTTCAGACCCCTTCTCCTGTGGCTAAGTATATCTCCACTTCCTCTTCATATACATATATATGTATGTGTATATACATTTATATGTACGTGTATATATGTATGCATGTATATACACCTACGCACCCATTTTATATCTAGCTACTAACGCTGAGGTTTTCCTAAGGCAGCCGCCCTGTGTCCTCCACAGCCCAAGTAGCCGTGCAGAGACCCTCTACCACAGCCAGGCACTTGGCTTCTCCTACAGACTGCCCTCTCCCTGCTCTGCACACGCTGGGGACATCCTTCCCCACCCCTATACTGCTTTCTTTAATATCTCTGCCCAGCTGTGGTTTATAAGTTGTTTGACTCTTTTCTAGGAACAGATAGAGATCGCAGTTACCCAGAATCCAAAAACGCAGACAGCTTGAAATGTGGTTAGGCTCTGCCCTACTTTCATTGAGCTGAGAGCAAGGCTCTGCCAAGGTGCTCAGGGGAGAGGACAAGAGGAGAGAAGGAGAAAAGAGAAAGACCCTTCTCAGCAAACCACCCTTCTCCTGCCCCAAGAAGCAAACCCAGCCTGTCCCCCCAAGCCTGCTGTGTCTGTTTGAACTACAGCACTTCTCCTCCTGGTTTGCCCAGGATGTGCAGGTGAGCAGGGCATGGAGATGGGAAGCCTGGGAGAGATGCTCTCCTGTCTTGTAACACTCGACACCGGCACGGGCATCTCCCCAGGCTGAGAGAGGTCTGAGGGTTTTGCTGACTCAGGGCCACGAGGATGGCAACGCTGGGATTGCTGCCGATTAAGAATGAGATGTGTGGGCAGAGGTTTTACTGTCCACACACTCACTGACTGCTTTTCCCTATACTAAGTTGCTCCGAGGCCAGGAGAGATGCAGAAGTGGAACTCCCCTCCCGTGAGAAATCCCCTGCCTGGGAGGCCCGTGCTGGGTTGCAGAGCTGCTGTGAGGCTGTGCCTGCACAGTGAGCACGGCTCCCTTGCACCATCAGCCCCCTCCGACAGCAATACTTACAGGAATATGCACTGACCTGGAAAGGGATACTGCTGAAAAAGTCACCAGGAGGCCTTTCTCCTTCTCTCAGTGCGATCAGCCCACACAACCAACCTGCAGACAAGGAAAGCGTTTCACACACCTATTTTACCCAGGGTCTGATTTTCATAACCCTGGGCTTTTCTCACAAGCACCAATGGTGTGCAGAGGAGATGGGACTCAGGTAGGGGAGAACAACTTGCACTCTGGCTCTGTGACTTTCTTCAAGGTAGAGAATATTTGCTAAGCAATTCCACCTATATTCCTCCAGCTTTGGAACAGTTATATAGACAGACAAGCCACTTGCTGCCACTGATATTTTAAGGGCATTCATCAATCCTGCTTGGAAGGACATGTATCAAAGCAAGGATCAGAGCAGCTGTGGGGTATTTTTCTGGTGCTTTCACTAGTGGTAGCAACAGTGAGGCATTTCGGGAGACTGGATTGCTGCAGTCAGGGCCATTGAGAGATGCTAAAGAAGGTATCGCCTGGAAGATGGTATAGTCCAAGATCATTGCAGTATTTATTAACATCATTTACAAGGACTGACTTGAACAGCCTTGGAAGGAAGAATGAAAAAATGCCAGCAAACACATTATGCTTTCCTGCAAGAGGTTTTTTCACCTTATCGAAAAGCTTTGTTAGAAAGAATGATGAGAATGGTAATAATAAGGCACTATAATTATACCTGATCCTTCTATAATCTCTCTCTCTGTAGAGTTCGGGAGCTCTTTACTGCTATTATTGGATTTGAACAGTCCCATCTGGATAACATATGACTGATTTGTTTGCATGGCTTATTTTAGGTATTTTGGCATGTACATTAGAGTTGCCTTTGTGTCTGGCCAATTCCCTGCACAGTTCATAAGAGCAGGAAAAGACCTTCAGCTGCTATTCTCCACCACCCCATTCTCCCATCCCGATGCCTTGGAGAGTTCTTCACAGAAGTCCAAGGATGAAAGGTGCCATCAGTCCCTCCTAAATTAGTACCGTGGACTGAGGTTTACAACCAGGAGGCTGGATAATACCTAGAACATCTGGATTTGCACCTGTATAATTTTAGGCTTGAGATTCAATGAATCCCAAAACAAGCCCAGATGCACCTAAAAGTCTAGTGGCAAAGGCCTGGCACATACCTTGTTCTAATGTACATGCTCTGTGGTCAGAATAGTTGCTACCTTTTAGGCTGAAGCCTTTAAACAAGGGGGTCTGCTGTGTGCACACATTCCAGGCATGCACAGAACCAGGGAAGGCGTGATGGATGCTCGCGTCTTTCCGGACTCAGCATTCCTTGCAATGCCATCTCAGTTACAGTGACGCTGGCAAGCTCCCACTGCAGCTCTCCTTCCCTGTGGTGGCTAAATGAGTGAGCAGCTCCAGGAACATCAAGAACTTTGTTGGCCTCTTGCAGGAGTTCTTGGTGTGTGAAAGTGGGCACTTGCTGCTTCACTCTGCAAAGGCCAGCAGAAGAGACGTAATGGAAAAGAATTCAATTACTGCTTAAAAATGTTACTATGAAGAATTAGATTTAAAAAAAATGAATATAAGCAGGACCCAAAACCTGTGGCTTACATTACCTGAACTGTTTTCAGCCTGAAATTCACACAATTGTCACTAGCTTACTGTGCAGGGAGTAAAACTGAACTTTCAGGCTGAATCCCCATAAAACTTAACAAACACAAGTTGCCCAATTCTTTTGTTGTTCCCAATGCTTTTTAAGGACCTTTTTTTCCTGCTGCATCCTTTCCATGTCCCACCTAGCCTCATCAGCACACAGGTGGGGTTTCCAGTGCCTACCCATCCCCAAGGCTGCCAGCACATTTTGTTGAGGAGTTAAAAGGACACATTAGTCCTGCCTTAGGTTTCCCTCCAACTTCATTTCTGGAGTACCACATCCAGTCTCCTAGCTTTCATTCTCTTAGATTCTTTAGAGCAGTCTTTGTCAATTTGTTTACTTCTGGTTTATTTTTGAAAGACAAACCCCCAATGGACATAAGCTCTCAAGTCCCTTTTGAAAATGCTGTCTTGCCTGTAAGTGCTTTGTTTGTGATCCTCTCCAATCCTTTAGGCTATTGTTTGCGAGCTGGAAGGCATCTGTGCTTGGGCTAATCACGTCAAATGCCAGCAATTCCCCCAGCATGATTTGTTGCACAAGCCAGTGGGAGCAGGGTTTGTTTTGATTACATTTAGTGTGGAAAACCCACATTTGCTCACATTGGCCTGACAAAAAAGAGGGAGTGGAGGGGCTAATCCAAAATCATACAAGGGGAACAACAATTGGGTTATTAATTTCAATGGCATCTGGGACCAGCTCAAAAACTGACAGCTCTGATGGCAAAGGTGGTGTCTTGGGAAAGTAGGTAGCCCAGGAACTAAAAAAAATCTTGCTTTAAAAGTGTGTGCACATCATTTACTGTGGGTTGGATGGATCAAATACAGATCTAGGAGGCTGCCAGTGCTGTATGGTGTTTTGCACAGCTTTTTCCTCAAACCTGTGCCACTCCTTTCTAAGATGAGGTTAGTCAGGCTGGAATCCCCCAGCCCTGTCCCCAGCTAGCATGGCTGAGCAGACCAGTCCCAGCCACCACCTTGGGCTGATGCTGGCTTCCCCCAAGGCCCTCAGCTGACAAATCAGACTCTCAATCATTCTGGAGGATGGTAACGTTTTTCTCCCCAGCTTGTGCCTGTTCTTGCCTCCAGGCATCAGATGGGTGTCCCAATTTCTCTGCTTCTGGAAGCCAGGAGGAAGCATCCAAGGGCTGCTCCCACTGGGGCTGCTGTCAAGCTGCTGTGAGGGCACACAACTGCAGGCTGTGAGGTGGGGGTATGGGTCTGCCATGCGCAGACACCCCGTCTGCCTTGAGAGGCCCCAGCACACGTACCAGGAGCTCCACACACCCCAGAGCTCAGCTATCCCCTCTGCTGAGCCACTGCCTTTGCTGGCCTCTGCTGCATCCCTGCACTTGAGCCTAAGTCTGAGCTTAGGCTGGCTTGTTCTCTCAACTCCTTCCATAGCAGAGGGGTGCCCAGTAAGGCACCTTCTCCAGAGGTGCTCCATTAGTCACCATTAATCCCTTTTCGTATTCACAAACAGGTTAAACTTGCCAGTGGTCTGTGGCAGGGATTTCCACAGCTTAAGCTATATGTTGCATGAAGAAATGTTTCCTTCTGCTTCCTCTGAGTCTTGCACTTGAGTATTTTGTCAGATGCCTCTTTGTTTAAGAGAACACACTTACATGGTCACCTATTCCATGGCATTTAGCGTCATAGAACTCTGAAGCAGACCTCAGCCAGCTCTTTTCCAGCTGAATACACCTGGTTTATCAAGCCAGCCCTTACACGGGAAGCATTTGGAAGTACTCTGCTTTGCCTGACTCAAAACCTCAGCTCCACCAGCTCTAGCTGAGATCACAAGGCAGCAGGAGCACACAGAGACCAGGCAGCTCTGCAGGGAGGCATCAGGAGTCACAGAGCAGCTCTGCCACATCTCCCTCTCCCTTTGACACCTGCTTTGCCTTTGAACACTGCCCTCAGTAGCCCTGCGCTCGCCGCAGGGCAGGCAGAAACTTCCAGTGCATGCAGTTACTGATGCCAAACATCTAAAGAACTGGTGCAAAATGAGCTCAGTGAAACAAAGCCATCATGCTCCCCTAACCATGGTATCCTTGTAAATTAAGGGGTTTAGCACATATGAAGACTAATTATGCAACTCCACATTTTTGGAGGGACATCGGGGTAAGGGTCCAAAACCGAGACCCAGCTATGTGTACACAGAAGGTTTTATTTTGAAGCTGAACTGTCTAGGAGGAGCTCATTTCCAAACACAGAGGATGCCCAAATATTAATACATTTTTGGAAATGCTTTTGCACAAACTTGTGCTTTTAAAGTGAATCCTGAAGCATCGAGGCATATCCCTAATGGCATACAGACCCTGATGTCAGAGGTAATCAAGCACTATTGCAAGAGCTGCTGGCTGTGGGGCCCCTCCTGCACACACACATGGGTACATATGGAAGTTATTAACAAGTTTCAGCGGAGGATTTTGGGAAGTTAACCCCTGAGGCCCCAGAGCACTGCTGACCGACAGCTAGTTGAGAGCAGATGAAGAGCAGTTTCCAGCTGGATGCCTGCGGCGTGTTGGGACTGAAATCCAGGCCCTTCATCGCCTGGTAGAGGAAGCCCCTCTCACAAGGACTAAACTTTTCAACTTCTGCTGTTAGGAAGAAGGGTTGAAAAAAGCCATCTGCGAGGCTGTGTAAGTTTCCTCAACAAACTGAAATGAGTCAGCTGGAGAAATGTATAACATAACATATAAAAATGCAAACAATTTTCTTCTATTCCCCAAATGGTGTTCAAGAGCTTGTGAGGAAGTTTGTAATTTCTTTGCAAGTCCCTTTAGGAGCCACCAAAAGAAACATTTGGATATGGGCCACCAGGAGCTGCTCCTACAAGGTAGAGGGACCGGTTTAGAGGCAGGGCGATTAAAGTGAACATCTCCCACTCAGTTACCCCCAGGATGTAAATTCTTACAGTTTTGCTTTGTACATCTTCTCAAGAGCTGAAAGAAAAAGGCTTTTCTTCCAACATCCACGCAGAAAACGAAGGAGGGCTCTGTAACGCCTGCCACAGCCCATGCACTTTTCATGTTCCTGTTCTTCTCAGATTGGTTTCCTTTCTTGCACCAATCCTGATCTGCAAAGTGACCTGTCCTCAGGAATAATGAGGATACTCACCCATAATGTGGTTTAGACTTCCATAATATCACAATGCTTGGCAGTCATTCACTGCTTTTCATCCACAAATCTCAAATCAATTCGCTGCAGCCCTGCATGGAATTGACTGACTTGTGAGATGGAGATGAGCACTTGCTGTGCAATTAAAAAAAAAAAAAGGGAACAAAATAAAGTAGACTTCAGTAAAATCCAAACCATTTCCTCCTCCCTTGGAGAGATTTTCCTAAAGCACAATACTGGCTGCAAATGGGGCTCTTCTGCAGCCCCCAGCCATACAACCCAAGATGCTCGTTTTCAGCCAAATGAGAACAGTTCACAGCCAGGTCAGAGCAATACGGTCAGAAAGCTCTTCCCTCAGTGAGGTACAACCATGGCCATAAACCAGACGCATTCCTGGGCTCAGTTATAAACATGGAAGAAATGAGCCTGCTCTTTCTCCCCTCCCCAGTTTCTGAGAGGAAGGTGGTAAGGCAGACAAGGCAGCTCAGCATCAACACTGCCAAGGAAGAAGAGGATCAAGGGGTCAGGCAGGGTGCCTGGGGGGGCAGAGCCTGTCCCATTCCTCCCGCAGCAGACAGAGAGGGAGGGCAGCTGTGTTGCTTACCCCGCCAAGGCAGGGCCTTCACCCAAGGGCCAGGGAACAGTCCCAAAACACAAGTGTCCAGAGCCACCTGAGATGCCCACAGGGGATGGCAGGGCAGGCACAGGAGCTATAGGAGACTTGCGTTCTGCTGCACGCAAAGCACTGAGAGTGAGCAATGGGATGGTGTCTGAGACCAGGACAAATCCATGGCAGCCAGCAGCAGCTGAAGCACGCGTGTGGCCTGGGAATGCTCCCAGCAGCACGGGAGGTTTCCTCCACCAGCATGCCATGCCATGCCATGCCACCATCCTGGTCTGGCACACCAGCAGCACGCTCCCTGTGCAGCATCCACCCTTCCCTCCACAGGGAGCTTTGCAACCACAGCCCCTGCAGTGACAGCACCGCCACTGCTCAGCCCCATCACCTCCTCCATGGCCCACCCCACCTCCCTGCCCTATGCAATCACAGGACTCCAGAGCTGTTCAGGGGAAGGAACCCCAGGGAGTCCCCTCCAGTCCAACCTGAGGCTCACACCAGGGCCAGTTCTGAGGTCACACGAGGTTGCTCCAGGCTTGACCTGTTGGGCCCTGAAACCTTCCAAGTGTGGAGACCACACAACATCTCCAGGCAACCCACTTCCCATCTGGACTACCTTCATAGGAAAAGGGTTTCCTTGTAGCCAGCCTGGACCTGTTTGCCCTATGTCTGCTGTGGCTTGTTCTACCACTGCACACCACTGTGCTGAGCCTGGCTCCTTGCTGACCTCCTTGCAAGCTGCTGTTAGGTCCCTCTGAAGCCATGTCCTCTCTGGGCTGAACAAGCCCAGCTCCCTCAGCCTCTCTTTGCAGGGTAAATGCTCCAGCCCCCTGAGGTTCTTGAGGTCACCCTCCCTCCCAGCTTCAACTCATTACATTTTTGTTGCACCAGGGAGTCCAAAACTGGATGCAATATCCTGAGTGGGGCTTAAGGAACAAAGAGTGCCAGGAGGTGATCACTCCCCTCATCTGCTGGTGGTGCTCCTGTTAATGCAGCCCAGGATGCTGCTGGCCTTTGATGCCAGGCAGCCCGCAGAAGGATTCAGCTTTGCTGTCTGCTGAGGCCTCCTGGTCCTTGCATGTGTTACAGTACCTGGACAGGGCTGCTTCAGGAGCTGGAGATACCAATAACCCTGAGTGACAGTGTGTGTCTGAGCTGGAGATGCACAGGACTCTTCTCTCAGGGTGGGTTGAACCCCAACCCTAGGTGACACTGGCTGGGGTAACACAGGGCACCCAACCCTCACCCAGGGCACCATAGCCTGATTCAGGCATCGGAGGGCTGCAGTTCACCATATCTAATGAACCCAGCAACAATGAGAGATGCAATTACCTGCTTAGCTTTTTGCCCTGGCCCTGCACCAGACAACAGCTCTGGAAGAAGCAACACCTAAGCACACACCAAACATCATGCTGCATGTGGACCCTGTGATAGTGAACAATCCCAGCTTATGCCTTTGCACTGGCCTGAGAGCCACAGCAACTGAGTCATAGAGCAACTGAGCTACCCCTTGGCCTCCATGGGACCAAGAGGAGACAGTGCCAAGTAGATGGCCACTTCTCTGGCACTTATTTAACTACCTTGGTTCATAAGCCACTGCCCCAAGGTAGGAGGGCAAGGCACCTTGCTGTCAGCACAGTGACACAGCTCTCCAGAGAATAATTCAATGTCTAAGTTAGGCTCCTGTGATGAATCACACCCATCTCTCTGCTGACTCCGTGCTTTGGTTCCTCAGATAAGACACCTGAAGCCAAAAGAGCAAATTCAGAATAATCTCTCCCCCTGTACAGGTCTGAAGGGGAAAGTCAGTGTGAGCTTACAGCTGCCTGCCTGGCTTCGGATGCTTCAGGGTGTGCCGAACAGTTTGCCTCAGATTTGACAGTACCTCAATTTCTCCTTTCACATGGCTCCTTTTAGCCACTTATTTCAATGACATCACACCTGCCTGCAACCCTGAAATGAACCCTAACCTTATTTAAGCCAACCCTCTCATCTGTGCTCGAGCTCACCAGTTTGAGTTCACTGATGCTGTGCCCTGGTCTAGGATTTTGACTTCTCACACTTCTTTAAAACACTGTACAAGTCTTAAGGTACTAAAAACACTTCTGGAAATCTCACCCCCGTATTTTTAGGAAGTATCTTCTGTTTAGAAAATTCTTTACTTGAATACAGTATAAGTTGAATTAAGCTTATTGTTCCCAACTAGGACCATTCATTCATGTTCTGCTTTTGGTTTTTGTAAGAAATTCACTTGTTTGGTTTGAGCTTCATTGCCATGTCTCATCACTAAGCTGAGTTTCCAACATGGCAATGGAATGAAAATATCACCATGTACTCACTGACTTTTAAAAATTAGTGTGAAAACATGTTTATTAAAATTTTTTAAAGTCTTATATAAAAAATCCTTTTGCCTTTTTGGAGGCAAAACCAAAACATCTTTTTATGCTCTGTAGGTGGCAGCAGCATACTATCAGATGAGCATAAGAAAAGGTGCTGGATCCCACCTCTTCACATCCTCCCAGGGCAGACCTGACTCTTCAAACCAGGATTACCTCTGCAGAAATACCATGCCCTTAGTATAAGGTAACTCATCTGCACTCCCCAAAATCTGTTCAAATAAAGCAATGCAAAAGCCAGTGAAGCTGCATGTACTGTACATGGCTGCAATGGTTTTTCTCTTTAGTACAAACATTGGCCTCTGAAGTGGCAGGCACCACATGCATGCTGCAAAGAACAAAATAGGTCTCACTCCACCATGGCTACATGAGTCTGCCTATGCCTCAGCTGCACTGCTGTGGCATTGGACTCAGCCACACCACTTCATGAGGACAGATTTGTAACAGAAACAAGCTTAGGCACTTGGGGACAGAAGAAAATGCAGGGCTGACCTGGGAGGATGGGCAACTCACCTTCTTCTCAAGCTTATAAGTTATAAATGGAGCAAAGAGCAGAACTTGGAGGAGATGGAAGGGGGAAATAGCTGCTCTTCAGGTTTGGCTTTACCCCAGGCATCTCTGGGGAAGGCCACACACACTGTGCATGTACTAGGACACAGCTGCCACAGCCAGTGGATTCAAGCCCTGCTCCCCCTGCTCTCCCCCTTCCTCGCTCAGCAGCCAGTCCAGCCCCATTGGTGTGGTGCGTGTCCCACCAGCACAGCCACCTAACAGGCATCTCCCTTTGTCTCCCATGTGCACAGCGTCATCTCGCAGCCCAGGGTGGAGATGGGCTAGGGACGATGCTCCTGTCTGATCCTCCTCTTCCACCCGGGGGGGAGACCACCTCCTCCCTCAGGCACATCCCCGAGGAGCCCCCCAGCCCTGCTCCATCCCCTGTTGCAGCACTAGCAGGCAGGCTCTGGCAGCACAGCTCTCGCAGCATAGGCACTGCCTGGCGGCTCCGGCACAGGGGCTCAGAGAAGACAAGGGGGGTCCCCCCCATCTCATCAAAGTGCAAGGGGTTGTTCCGGGTCCCCGCCACCACCAGCTCCAGCAGCCGGACCACACAGTCTGAAAACCAGTTCTTCAGGCGAAAATAGCCCTCCTGGAAAGAGATTCGGAGGCTGACGGGCCCTGTTGGCATCCGCACGCTCAGGCTGAACAAGCAGTTCCCCTGCGAGCTGTCACGCACCAAGTAGGTGCCGACAGGTTCCTGCTGGAGCTTGGCATGAGCTTCTCCCACAGACAAGGGGCCCCAGTAGAAGTCGCTGGCCTGGAGGATACTGAGGGATCGCTCCAGGATTTCCCACTCACAGCTGCGAAACATCCGAAACCGATCGGGCAAGCCAGGCGGCACGGGGCTGGGGAGAACGCTCCGATGCTGCCTTTGCGGATGAGAAGCAGTGGTGTGCGTATTGTGCAGATCATCTGGCCTCCCTCTGATCATCTCTCAAAGAGCCCATGGATCCTGGAAAGATTCTGCCTTTACCATGCTTTCTCCTTTGCATGCAGCCTGTGGGACAGAAGAAGAATGAGGCAAATCAAATACCTTCTTCTAACTTGGCAAGTGAATACACTTCACAAGGAAGAAAGACCAGCAAGAGTACCAAAGAGGGTACTAAGGAGTTACTGTATGTTACTGACCCCCATTTGTAAGAATAACCAGGGATATACATGCAGGAAAAATCGTAGAATAGAATCACAGAATGGTTTGGGTTAGAAGGGACCTTCAAAGGTCATCTAGTTCAAACACTTTGCAATGAGCAGGGACATCTACTACATCAGATTGCCCAGAACCACATGCAGCCTGGCCTTAAATGTCTCCAGGGATGGCACATCCACCACCTCTCTGGGCAACCTGTGCCAGTATTTTACCACCCTCATTGTAAAAGATCTATTTAAAACCATTGCCCCTCGTCCTGTCACAACAGACTGCTAAAAAAAGTCTCTCTCCATCTTTCTTATAGGCCCCTTTTATGTACTGAAGGGCTCCAGCTGAGTCCCCACCAGGGCATGGTGGCACCTTACAGAGCTCTGCATCCGCTGGGTCTCAGAGATTCACAGCTAGGGCTCCCCAGCACACCCTTCAGCAGGCTGGTTTCAACCAAGCAGATCTTGGTTATTTCAACATTTCCCTCTGTTGGATGCTTAGGCACTTTTGAGAGTGGTCTTGAAACTGGGAAGGAGAAATGACACCCCAAATCAGAAGGGGACAATTTCCCAAAGCAAGAAAGTCTTGCTTATGTTGTCATTCAGTGAGGGGTGGAAAGGTTTTCTCACACCTCTCCAACTCTTTCTCTGACAAAAGGAGAGAGAACAACACTCAAAAAGAAGACGAGAATGAGCCTTTCCCACCAAGCCTTATGAGTCACTCTCCCATCTCAGGACATTCCTGTTTCACTGTGTCAGGAGAAAGCAAAGGTCTCCATTCAAGACCCCTTTGAGAAATGTTCATCATCAACTTCTGGGATGGGACTGTCCACTTAATGCTGGTACCAGCCACTGCTGATGTCCAAGGAACAGTTCTGCACCTGCCCTTCCAGCCCCGTAACTGCTGTTTCTGCTGGAAGGACATCTTCCCCTGCCAGCAGACAGTGCTGCCCTCCTCCTCTGCTTGTGTGCTGCGCTCAAAGGGCCGTGCCTTACTGACCCTGCCCTGCTCATCTCCTGTATCTCGTGTCATCACCAGGATGTCTGTTCTCAGAAATGCAAATTCCTGAACTCAGCGTTGCCATCAGCCAAGTCATCTCAATTATACGAAAAAATACATATTCAGCATGTGTGTGTACATATTTATGCATAAACACAAAAACCACAGCTCCAAGCCAGAGAGGCTCATTCTGTGCGAGAAGCTGAGCTGTTACATACCACTTCCCCAGGCCTGACAAGTCAGTAGCTCACCACCATGGCCTGCTCTTGGTCCCTTGACATACTCCATTAACCCAGTCACAGGCAATGACAGCGCAGCTGTGCTCGGAGCAGGGAGCAGAACAGCCTGCTGACATGCAGTCTGCAGCGGAGGAAGACATACGCTCCTCCATCTCTGTGGGCAGCCCTCCCACTGCAGACTCGCAGGAACACTGGGGCTCATGGCAGGAAGGCAGCCAGGGACCTGTGGAGTGCTTGCTCTGGAGGGAGAGCTTCAGGTCAGGCTTAGCTCCTTGCAAGGTTCCCCTTACCTCACCCCCTGTGCCAGCTATTCAAAAGCCTCGCACTCCTTTTGGTGCTCATGCCAGCTGGCTGGCCACACAGACCCCACTCTACACCTGGGAAGAGGACATGGAGCGGCAGGGCCAGATGTCTTTCCCTCACATGGGCACAGTGGTTTTGGAAAGGAGACATCTGTCCCCCCCAACATCTCTCTCAAAACTTTACAGTAATACCAATAATGTAGTTGTCAGGTCTCCATACCTAAAGCTATAAACAACACCCTTTCCAAGAGCAGCCTGAGAAGCTTCTCCAGTTTCTAGCCTTGTGATTTGAGTCCCTGGTACTGCTCTGAATGCTGACAGTCCTGCCTTTTAGATCCTGCCCTTTCGCTGTATGTCACAGCAGGAGGGAAACTCCACACTTGGAGAAAGGTGGGAGAGGTAGGAAGGAGTTAATCAAGCCGTGGTTTTCTTTTCCTTTAAAAAGACAGAAAAAAGCAGCAGTTGAAAGCTGCTCGGATGGTTCAGCAAGTCAGAATAAATCTTAGGGGAAGCTGATTTAGTGAGCAGAGCACAAGTAAACACGGTCACCATGTGCAGCAACTAGGGCCATCTATCATCACCGAAAACTTGGCACTGTATGTGCCACAAGAAGTTGCAGCATCTCTGTCCCCTTCCATCTCCTCTCTACTGGGCAAGGAAGGTACAGAGCCCTCTGACATTGGCTACTATGGAAAAAGAAGGTTGTACTCCTGACAGATGCTTCCAGGGCTGCAGCTATAGTCTCGAGGGGAGTGAGAAGGAGCCCTGCTCCCACCAACAGCCACTCTTCCCAAACAGCAACTTCACTTGGGTTTAAACAGAAATTTTGCCAATCTCACGGGTCTAGGCTGGAAAATGAACCGGAGCAGGCAACTGTCTTCGTTTCCAGGCTACTTTTGGAAATAGTAACATAGGTAATACGTTTAAGGCTGCTTGGTAGTCCCAAGTTTCAACCTGGAGCTGTTCACCCAAGTCCTTTAAGAAAAATGCACTGCTACTATTAGTCTGACTGACTAAGAACCGAGACTCATCGTTTTGAATTCAAACTAACTGCAGAAATAGCACCCTCACAATGTGTTCACTCAGTTTGAAATCCACATATGGGTCAGAGCCTCAGAAAGTGTGAATTTGTTTAGCTTCAGTGACCCATTTCCAACAGATGACTGCCTGGCCTGCAGCACAGCATTAGTTAATTATTAATATTAGCCCTAGAAGTGCTTTTCATATTACCTTTAAGGTTCGCTTTTAATGAGTCAATAAGTCCTATGTGTACATGGCCTCCCATGTCAAGGACGACAGGCAGACTCTTAGGATTAGGAACAAACCAACCCAGGGTTGTAATGGAATATACGTGTATAATTAGTCATATATAATTAGTTCTGCTTCTGATTTGCCACACCACGATTTGCTCCACCCACCCACCCACCAAAAAGCCCCAAAAACCCAACACTCAAACATGTTTGTACCTCCCTACTGTGAGATAAAACAGAGCTTGCAGCCAAAGCAACATACCCTAAAAAGCAGCATCCTGCTAATTAAAAGACTGGATAAGTTTCCCCAGACCTTCTGATTTACTGCAAGTTCAAGAGCTTTTCAAAATAAGTGCTCTTGACACAGGGCATTCTGCTTTCCTCCTCGCTCACTACTCAGGCAAAGCAGTGTGTTTCATACAAGGAGACAATTCTAGTAAAGGAAGGGAATGCACACAGCCTCTGGTGTCAGCCACAGCTTGACAAATCTGGCATGTTCAACAGCAGCTTCAAGTACTCAACTATGATGTGTTCTTGCACTCTTCCTCCAGGATACTTGAAAGAGCTTACCTCTTGATATTTACCACCCATAGGGATGAGTTTCTGGATGTCAGGCTTGGAAGTGGTCCAAATTCAGGAGCTCTGATGCGGCACTTCCCAGTTTTTGCAAAGCTTCACTTAAAAGCACATCCATCCTTTGAAAAGAAAGAGACAAACAGGTGACTAAGTGTCGTTATTATTGCTACTTACAAAGCTATGAGTTGATTAGGTCCAGACAACTCACAGATGGCCTAAGGGAAAAGCAAAGACCAACAAGTGGCCATCATCTTCTGGAAGCGGAAACCATGAAACCCTTATGTTAAGAGATGACAGCAACAGGAATAAGCTTAAGGATTTAGAACAGCAAACTGAAACTTGTACTCATTGCAACATCATTTAGAGTACCTTATCTGAAACTGTGTAGGTAGCCATTCACTGCCGACTTTTACAAATAGCAACTCAGTCCGTTCTGGCCTGCTTCCCCAGCTCTCAAGGCTTTCCTTTCTCACCTTATGGATAGAAAACTAAACCCACTGACCCAGTGGAGCAGCAGACCACCACATGTGCAATTGTGCATCTGTCACTGGACCCATCAGGAAGCTGAAAAAGCAAACCCAGCCTTCAGAATGCCTTTCAGCGGCACTCCCTGTAATGCTTCACTTAACCCTATGCTCCATTACTTAACATCACCTCTCTGCATGCCCTCCACAAAGCCCAGACTGGGCACACACACCACGAGCCATGTTGACTTGCAGGTAGCAGAACTGTGGGTCTATCCCATTCACTACCCACTCCATTCAGCTTCATCATGTCCCAGTTATCAATCCCACCATTCTAGAGCAGTCAGATGGAGGCTGGGATAGTTTGGAAAAGCTCTCCCTGAGATACTCTGTAAGCCCTTGCAGCAGCCTCTTCATTCCAAGCAGCAGAGCCCGAGCAGACATCTCTTGCTTGCACGTCTGCATGCCACAGAAATGCGCTGCCTTCTTATTTGTGGCTGGAGAGGATGTTTCAAAGGAAAGCTCAAGCAAACGGCTGGAAGAAACCTCCCTGGCAAGAGCCAAGCATGCAGCACTGTGTTTTAATGGTGGGCCAGCCTGGTTCCCACGGCCACCATCTGCCACATGCTGGCAACCACTTAAACCATGATGCCCACACCATGGTGCGTGACCACACCGATACCCTTTGTAGCGAGCACCCCACCACAGCCAAGGTGACCAGGGCAGATCCAGAAAGGGTTTTGTGGAGTGGGAAGGGAAAGGCAGGAGATACACAGGCAGCTGTGCGCCAAAGAGCACAGGAGAGAGGGAGCTGTGGTTAGGAGAGGAATGCGGCGCAGCTCAGCTCAGAGGACCAATGTTAATAACAGCCGATTTCTCCAGCACAAAGCTGGCCTAGGAGACACTGCAGTTCCCTCTATCTCTTATGCCATGGCTATAAATAGAGTTTGATGTGAGGCTGCCATTATGTGTGATACATGAGGGAATATGTGGAAAAAGAAAAAAGGCCCACACACCACACACACATATCCCAAACCAAAACTGTGTTTGTTCCCCTATGAAACCGGCAGTCCAGGATGCAACATTTAATAAAATCAAATAAGCTGGGGCAGCACACGCACTGTGACAGTTCCTGCTTCCACGCAAGCAGAGTCATCGAGCAGGAGGATTCTGCATGCAGGCTCTGGGAACCAGCCGCTGGACACCTTGCAAGGATTGGGTCTTATCGAAGCCCTCCCAACATTTGGGGGTTGAAGAACATACTTCAAAACCCACAAATAACTTCCTGATATTTAGGCTTTATACTTCTTATCACAGAAAAACATGACGTGTTTTCTGCATGAATGTGACACTTTGCTGATACAAGCTAAAAGGTTTTTACCCCAAGAAAACCCACAAGACAGTGTGATGTGCACCCAAGATTCTTCAAGGCAGGGAAACCTTCAAGCAGGTTTGGTTTCAACACTACATGCTTCAAATTGAAAGAAAAAAGGAAGGTGGCAATTTACAGGGAAAGCTAATTGCTTTTGCTGGACTCACTGGAAGAGCTGGAAGAAAGACCCTGTTTTCAGGGTCCCCTCCTCACACCGTGGAAATACTGTGCGCATTCAGAACAACTACTTATAAATGAAACAGCCAATTCCTCCTAGAAACAGCCCAATGTGAAACTGTAATCCTGCCGTTTCAGAGTAGCAGAGAAGCCGAACTGCTTCCCTGAACTTGAAGGCTGCTGTGCAGTAGCCACAAGCAGCTATAGCATGTTCCACAGTAAGTAAAGCTATCAAAGCTAGCAACTGACTTCAGGCAAAGACAGCGCCTATTGCAGACTGAATTATCCCCCCATCCTCTAACTGGGCAAAAAAGGATTAAAATAGAAAGTTCGAAAAAGAAAATCAGAAGGGGCTCCTACTAAGTTTCAAAGCTGCAGCTGAGCCCACCCTGCCATGATTTAAGGAAAGAGAGTTGTTGTTACTTACCTCTGGCCAACACAACAGCATTTTTGGTAAGTGAGGGAAGCCCAGTGGCATCGCTCCTGACCTTTCCAGTTTCATAGCAAGCAACCATCCCTGCAAATGCCAGTGCAGGAAAGCTGCATGAAGCCTCAGCCCTGTGCTCAGCTGGAGAACACAGCTCCTGCGGGGCTGCCTTTCCTTTCCTCTACCTCACTGCCCAATGCCTGGGGAAGCAGCCCACCGGGAAGGTAACCGGGGCTCTCCCCAGTTTGCATGCAGAAAGAAGGAGATGGGAGAGGGCACGATGAGGAAGAAGAAAGAGGCTAAGATAACACCAGTCCCTTACGGCTCCCTACTGGAAATGCTCTGTCCCATCTCCCCACCAAGACAGGGATCAGTGGAAAGGGGGTAGTGAAGCCCAGGGCTGGGTCCTCGCCCTTCACTGGAGCAAAGCTCTGCATCCACCAGTCATGGCTACTCAGCCTCACCAGCTGCCCTCATCCCCAGTACAGCAGCACAGGAATGTTTTCTCCATTCCAGCCTCTTGCAGCTAAATTGACTTTTCCCAGTTGCTCCAGCACCCTGTTTGAGGAAACAAGTAAATCTTGAGAAGCAAAGGCCAGCAGTGGTCCCTGCAACAGCCGTGACCTCTTGTCTAAACCATCACATTTAACAGGAAAGGAATTCAAAGCAGCAGCTAACTTGAAGAAATGAGCAGCGTCTGCAGCTCAAACTGGTTCAGTATCATGATCAGAACTAGGATTTTAGAGAAGAGTCACAACCATTTAACCAATGTGAGCCAAAGTACAGAAGCACAGGGGAGAGGGATCCTCCCTTTGCTCTTCAGGAGGACCAGCTTCAGGAGGTGTGAGAGGCCATTAAGTGGCACCAGTTACCGTGCCTTCAGAGAAAGGGGCAAGGGTCAGAAAGCACAAAATACACCACACCGCTAAGTTTTATAATGGGGATTTCCAACACACAGAATAAAGAAACTCGTCCCGAGAGTCAAAAGTCAATAGAAAAAAAGTTAAGTCATGAGAGGTTATTTAGGAAATCTTAAAGTGACAGAGTGTGCAGAGCTCCCACAAACGATGGAGCAGAGATGCTGCCTGGCTCAGAGGACAGGTTCAGGGGACAGCCCAGGTCACACCACAGGTATTAGCTATAGGTACGACAGCTTGCAAGGGCTCTGACATGGATCAGAGGCACCAAACACAACCACTACAAAACCACTGTCCCTGCCCAAGTCTGTCAACAACCTCAGCTGTTGAAAAGCTGAAAAGATGAAAAGATGAAAAGCTAACTCTGGTAGAGCTGATAGAAAGAAATATAAATCACTGACGGTAGGGAACAAATTTACATGAGGATGGCTGCCATGAAACTGGGACAGTAGGCGGCCAAGATGAAACAACAAAGAGAAAGCAAATGTCATTTTTAGTTTATCAAAACCAGAAAACCTCTGGGGGAATCATTTAGTTAACAGGGAGAGCTGCAGTGGGGATGAGACCCCGCTGAAAACTTAACACAAGCAAGTAGACAACTTTTCTTGCCCAGGATGCTGAGGAGAGTCCTCAGTATTCAATGTTGTTTAGTCAAAAGTGGGAGAAGGGGGTCTTCTAATGTCACTTTTCCCCATCTCTTCTGACAGAGCAGAAAGTCAGGTGGACACAGTGGACTATACCCAGGAATTCTGAAGGAATTTGGGAATGGATTGTTGAGATGCAAAGAGAGGTGCTCTCTCCATCAAATCAGCTGCCACTTCCAATTGCCAGCAGGCTGCAAGTGTTGTAAGGAAAATTTTTTGACGTGTTATGCTAAGGCAGAAGCAGCACATGGCTACCTGACTGTGGGAAAAGGTAATTCCTAGAGAGAGCTCCCCATCAGGAATATGGTATCTGAAGAAGCAACAGCTGCTGGGACATGCCTTGCATTTCCCCAAGGCCCCCATGCCAGAAGCAAGTCAAAAGTGAGACATGGTGCACAAGGTAAAGAGCCAGCAGCAGCCGGATACCCATGAAGCAGATGGACAGAAGACAAAGAGCAGTCGCACCCCAGGGTGATGGGAGATGGAAAAGGGGTGTCCTGATGAAACCAAGGCATTTCAGCCCCTGCACTCCTGATCACCTCTCTGCCACCCTCCCAGCTGCTGCATCTTCCCCCTGGATTCACTCAGCCCACTTTGCAGAGCATCCCTCCTGGCTGCTGGACAGGTTGGTGGGCATAAGTGGTCCGAAGCCTCCCCCAGCTCAGGCACAAGCAGCTCTCCTCCCTCTGCCCATGCAAACACATAAGCTGACCTAGGTCCCTTTCCAGAAATCACCTCCATCTGCCTTCAAGCTGCCATTGCCCTTAACACCTCATACACTGGAGGTGTAACTCTGTCCCCCAGCAGGCAGCTTCCAGCCTCATGCTACTGAAATCTAGGCAGCCAGCTGGAAAAGCAGCAAGCCCTCTCCATGCCCTTCCAGGGCAAACAGTGGCAAAATCACTTTACGCTGCAGGCCAGAGAAGTCAGAGGTTGCTCAAAATTCAGCAGGCTGGCAAGCCCCAGGAGGTCAGGTAAGACTCTGTCCTGGCAAGTGCATACAGACCTTAGGGAAACAAATGGGGTCTGTATTTTTAAGAGCAATAAATTAAGCGGCCCAGCTGATCAGTGAGCTGAGTAACTGTGCTGAGGGTTCATTAAGGAAAGCTCTAGCTCCCAATGCAAAAGCAATCATTAAAAAACCAAGATGCAAACACAAGTGGGAGATTGCAAAATGGATGGGTGGGAACTTAACAGTAATGTCACCACCTGAGAGAATACCTTGAGTTCCAGCCACCTTAAATAAAAACAGATAGAGCTGAAACAACTGGGATGGGCCTAAAGATGGGTGATAAGAAGTCACAATGTAAGTGTTCAGGCTGAAGAAACTTCATGCTCAGTTTAGGCAGCAGACAGATACAGTGGGATGCAAGAGAAAGACACAGTACAATCGAGCTGTTCTTTTTATGCTCTTTCATAAAAGGAGAAGAGAGGAAGTTCAAAGGTGACTGAGATTGAAAAGTAACTAATTTAAAAACTCGTAAAAGGAAAAACTCCAGTCACATAGACTTTAAAATGGTGCTGCTGGGGAAAGTGAGAGAGCTGATCTGAGGAGTCTCATTTCTTTCTCTCTGCTTTGTTTCTGTAAAGTACCCACCACACCATGCTTTAGCAACCCTAGGTGGAGAAATACAGCAGCAAAATGTTGGGGTTTTTAGCATCACCTTTTAAAGCTACCTCTTAACCATTCAGACTTGACATCAGACTAAGGGGAACACAAGGCATGAATGTCCTTTAGTCATGCAAAACTGAAGAACTAAACAAAGGTATACAAAGTCACTGTGAGGAATCAACTGTGGACCTGCTACAGAGTAGTTAAAGCAGCTCAGCCCTTTTTTCCCTTATTTTTTAATGACTAAAAAGAACAGCACCCCTCACCTGGATGTGCTGACTTCAATACTGGTGCACATCCTACACACATGGGAGATTTCAGCTGATTACTGCTAAAACAGCTCAGAATCAGAAATGGCTGTGGCAAGGAAGTTAGACACTCCCTCTGTCCCAGCTTCCCCTAGAGTGGGGCTCTTGGTCCATTGTGTCACTTAGCTGGGCCTTGGAGGTCAAACATAACTTCTAGCAGGCCATACTAAAGAAGGCTTCTCCAGCCTTCACACCCCCAAAACCTCACCAGGAAACAAGGAAGAACTCAAATATGGATGAAGAATAATGTTGCCAGTCTGTCAAAAAGCATGTTCAAATCATTCCTCAGGGCATCTACACATCATCACTAGCATGCCAACCTAGACAAACCAATGCTGAACCCTCCTCAGCTTTAGCAAGGCACCTTCAGCAAGCTGTGGAGAAGCCCAGCTATGCAGTCCAGATGGGAGGAACACAAATGGAGATCTTTGACATTTTCCAGCTGGTAATAGTCACACTTATTTTCTTCCCTGACAGCCTTAGCCTAAGTTTCCAAATAAACTTTGCTACTGAGGAAGTACAAAAGTGCATCAAAACTGTTTCTGAACTGCAGAATCACACACGCACACACACAAAACCCCATGTTGCACAAGTCACAATCTGAAGTCAAAACTTGTCTTCAGCATTTGCAGGGAGTAAGGGGGAGGACAAAAACTCTCTGCAACAAAGGCAACTGAGTGCTGCCAGCTTAACCCATTTTTGCCAGCCACAACGTAAAGCTGAAGTGAGTTTAATACTGGCACCCTTTGATTCTTTCCCTTGTACTTTGCATGTGTTTGTGAACAAGCACAAGCACAGAAAGCGCATGGGGAGCAGGAAGGGAGAAGGCAGAGAGAATGTGCATTATCAAAATACCTTGAGAGCAGTTCTTGGAACTGTGCAGCCTGCAAGCCTGTATCAGACACTCATTTCCTGTGAAGTGCACACAGGCCTTTTCAGTTCTCCACTGAAGAGGACGAAAATAAGGGGGCAGCTCTATGGTCTCCAAAGGCAACGCAAACCCAGCATTCAGCAGTTTTACTGAAACTGAATTAAGATTTTTATATTATTCAATACCTATCAAACAGAAGCAGATTCCCAGAAGTTTAAAAAGTAGGGCTTTCTATACCTCTTGCTTCTAAATCCTGTGATCTTGCACTTGGTCGGGGCAGGGGGGATGGGATGAATTTTGCTCCAGTCACTTTGACCACTCACTAGCACAAAGCCACCAAATCCTGCTATTCCAAACACCACTGCACTTTTTAGCATTTTCTTTAAGGGTCTGAGACTGATTTCAGCAAACAGACGAGATAATAAATACCTCACTGAGGCAGAAGGCTACAGGATATGCACAAATGCAAACCAGAAGAGCAGGCAGTAGTGTAGACTGACAGTACAGAAGGGAGTAAGCTGATATCACGCCTGCCTTCTGCCTCTACTTACATGTAACGAAGGACCTAATTAATGCAGCATTTAGCTGCCTTATTTTAAATAAATATATGATGTATGATGTCTCCTAATGACACACACACTTAATAATCTTTATTTTGCATAAAGTTATCACCCCTGTATGACACACTCTGCTTTTGTTTGGACCATCCACATTCTCATTTACAGAAAGAGACACAACTCTGCTGGCTTAGGAGCTTTTGGCAAGCATTGCTAGCCAAGGTCTGCAGCAACCTGGAATAACACCTCATGAACATCCCATCTCCCCACAGCTTTATTAATCTAACCACAGTGTCAACCCGATCCAAATCATGTCATATTTAAGTATTAGCATTATCTGTTTATTGCTGACCAAACTAAGATAGGAGAAACCAGGGGAGAGAAGCCTGTGGGTGGTAGGGGAAGATGGGGGTGGTGAGGAGTTACAGGGAAAGACTCAGAGGAAAGAACGAAACATCCCCAGTGGGGATGGAGAGAAAGAGGAGCAAGGGAAGAAACTCAGCTCCAAAGGCACATTTTCTCCTTTGTTTCTCAGCAATGCAACCACAGGATTAGTGGCAGCAACTAAGAATTTACACCACCCAACTCCAGCTCTATCCTTGCGCAAACCGACCACCAACTTCACAGAAATCCCAGTTGGATTGAGGGTAAGAGGCACTGGCTGCATGTCTGAAGCTGTCATCTGGAAACTGCATTTGGCCTTCTCTGAGCAGGCGGGGCAGGCACAGGGACACCCACCTGGGAGGATGTGCAGAAGCTCAACCTTTGCCTGGTGCTCCTCTATGCCTGCTTTTCAGCACCCCACACAGTTTACTTTGTGCCTTCCAATGTGTCGCCTCCCAACTCCACTACACTTGAGTGATAAGATGGGTTACTCAAGGACATGTAACATACTGAACCATAACAAGGAGCACAGAAATAACAAAGGCCCAGATTTCAGTCTAGCTCAGGAAAAGATGAGAACCTGTGTGGGAAGTTGGCATCCCAGTAATCCCACGAGTTTGTGCCCAAGAGCCTTCCACTCTGGAGGGGACAAGAATCAGTACTTCAACAAGTACATTTAAAATCACATACCCAGCAGAATCACTCATGAACACAGAAACAAAGCTTGGCTTCATCTGCAGCAACTGGCCACATCTCGTTGTAATTTGATTCAATCAAGACCAACATTATGTGATAATAGAGCCTCAGTCCCACAAACTTCTGTGGACATGCATAATTTTTAAGCACATGACCGTAGCCCTGCTGTGACTGAATGGGTTATTTGACGTTCATACAGCATCTAACTGCAGTCCCAATTGTATGGAGAAAGAAGATATGCCTGCATACCCCCTTAAGGGTACGGTCAACAGAGAATGAAGCATCAGGAAACTAGTTATTTCTAATACCAATCCATTTTACAGAGCTGAGCATAGTCAACATGTGACCGGGGCTTTCATTTAAGTTTTCTGAGAGCTGCAAGGACTAGATCTATCAAACAGCACTGTCTGGACCACACAGTCCTAAATAGCAGTTTGCTAACAATACCCTCAACTTTACAGAACAATGGTCAAGCCACATCCCCCTCCTTCACCCATGCAGAGAAGTAAAAAGCCAGGAACATGAATTTAACATTCTTCAGTTCCTTTCAGTTACCTCCAGGGTTCATCCAGAACCTGTTGCCAAGCTTCTAGTGAACAGTAAGGCAGACACGAACTAAAAAAAGCTGGGCGGGGGGGGAGG
>JANRGW010004081.1:51667-63632 GCA_024733675.1 Psilopsiagon aymara | reverse complement strand
ATGATCAGAGGACTGGAGCACCTCCCGTATGAAGATAGGATGAGAAAGTTGGGGCTGTTCAGCCTGGAGAAGAGAAGACTGCGTGGCGACCTCATAGCAGCTTTCCAGTATCTGAAGAGGGCCTAAAGGGATGCTAGGGAGGGACTCTTCATTAGGGACTGTAGTGATAGGACAAGGAGTAACAGGTTCAAACTTACACAGGGGAAGTTTGGATTGGATGTGAGGATGAAATTCTTTACTGTAAGGGTTGTGAGGCACTGGAATGGGTTGCCCAGGGAAGTTGTGAATGCTCCGTCTCTGGCAGTGTTCATGGCTGGGTTGGTCAGAGCCTTGGGTGATATGATTTAGTGTGAGGTGTCCCTGCCCATGGCAGGCGGGTTGGAACTTGATGATCTTAAGGTCCTTTCCAACCCTAACTATTCTATGATTATTTATCCTTTGCTGAACAGCAAAGCTCATAATGTATTTTAGAGGGGAGAATGATTTATCAACTGCAGAAACAATTCATGAGTACCTGTGTGAGCAAGTTTGTTTCCTTCCAGTGCCATCATTTCCTTCTTGGGTATCTTGAACAGCAGTTAGTAATGTGCTTTTCTTGTGTTCTGTTAATTTATTACTGTTCCATTTCCTGGCTGACTTTCAGCCGCTTCTTTCAAAGCTTTAGTCTATTATAATTGATCTCTCTTTATTTTGTTCTTCTTAACCAATAAGCCTCAGTTTTAGAAAGCAATAAACTGCTAATAGCATAGTTCACTGAACTATGGATTTAAATGGAAATAGACTTAGAGGTTTTTTATTAGTGCCAGGACAGTATAAACATTCTCAATTGTCTTTGAAGCCCTTTCACTTGTCTGCCTCCTCTGTGTTTTTTGGGGGGGTTTGTGGCTTTTTTTAGGATTGTTCTCTATTCCAGTTCAATGGTGGCCGTATATGATGAGTTTTATGACATAAATGCTTCAGATCTTCAGTACCTGAGTTGTCACTGGCTACAGGTTAATGGACCAGATTCTTTTCTATTCCTTTCACTGGGATGCCCAAAAGTCCTTCACAAATTTGATGGTACTTTATGTAACATATGCGAGCATTTTAGTCTCCTGTTGTTGTATCTGAGAAGAGTAGCATGTACAAGCCATGTAACTATTCTTCAAGAGGCTTCAACTTCTTTCTGTTCATTAAATCAGTGTATTTCTGTGGATATATCGCTGGTTATACCTGGTGCTGTGTATATTCATCAGAAATGAACCTGAATTTCTACTGTAGTCTAAAGCCCTGTGAACATCATATAGATGAACTGGGGCAGACTGGGGAGGGAGGAAAGAGAAGGAACTTCAACAATGAGGTATTTAAGGAAGTGCATTTCTGCACTTGGATACTTCAAATTTATATTACTAGATGCAAGCTAAATAACGTTGGCAGCAGAAGATCGTAAACATACAGAAACAAAAAATAAACGCTGCAGGTTCATTTATATCTATTCTATCCATTATCATCTGAGTACTGCCAGTAATTGTGGTGCAGCAGGATGGCTTCTACCAAATTGCAAGGCCAGTGTAACTACTGTTGAAGTTCTTAACAGTAGCTATGTCTACTCAGAGCAGCTGGCAGCATGCCGGAAGGCTCAGAGGCTTAAGTACTATTGATGCCTTTGTGTTTACCCAGAAATGTTGAGATGTGCAAACAGTAGAGTAATTCCTGGTTTTGTAATGTTCACCTATTTCTTTTATAAGGCTTGTGGAAATCTAACTGAGAGGCAGGGATTAGGTTAGTGGGCTGCATGTGAGAATATTTGGATGCTGTTGCTAGCTTTGTTCTGTTATTTTAGTTGAAAGCTTCTGTGCCCTGGGCTGCAACAGCCCTAACTTCTAGCTTCTGGTGGTTGTACTCTTCTGAAATGAGGTTTTATGGGCAAAACTGAAAGAATAGTTATTGGTTTAGTGTTCTCCTTTTCAACTCCCTGCTCTTCTGTCTCTTCTGTAAGTGAAATTTGGGAACACAATGTAAGCAGCATCCTAAAATGCATTCCAAGTCAGGTTCTCTGAATATTGTGAGGTTCAGTCTCTGTGCTGCTGGATAGTTACTGTTTTGGTGTGCAGTGAACACACATACTGTAGGATTACTGCTTTAGGAAAATGCTTCTGTCAAAGTCCAAAAAACCTTCTCTTGCAGTTACTCAGTACTAAAGTTTTTCTACAAAGACAGATGAAATGTGACTCATTAACCGCCTTTTTGCCTGTCTTAAAGTGTAGACTGTTTTGGGAGAATAGTTTTCTCTGGGCTTTACTTCAAGGAAAAAGTTTACTGTCTTGCTGAATCTGAGGCATATCAAGACTATCACTGTTTTCAGGTGTTTTCCCTTAAGCGAAAGCTAGTGGCTGAGTATGGAGACTTTTCTGTCAAGTCTGTTGTGCCATCTTGCATTCCATCCAGAGGATGCAGTTTTGCAAAATGGAACTCCTTTTTTTTTCCTTAACAATTTTACCCTCTTTCTTTGCTAAATACTTACGTTGTCTCCTGTCTGGCATCATTCCTGTGTTCTTTGCCTTGTTTTTTAACAATTTCCCATTTGTTCTGTTTGTATCCATGATTCTGTACTGTAGCTGACAGCAAAGCACACATGCTGTGCACCGTCTGCCACAGGCACAAGTCATCCTTCCTGTGTTGGTAGCTGCTCCAGTATTCTGAATGTCCTTCAGGCCAAGTTAATTTATATCTCTCTTGTGCCTGTATGATTTCTCTCTGCCTTTTTGCCTTAATTAGTGTGATCTTTCAGTTCTTTAATTGCATTCTCTTGAATATGGGTATCAAGTGTTTGTGCAGAAGCTATATTCCATATATATTTCTGCACATGCAGCTGTTTTTTTTGCTTGCTGTGTTAAGTTCAGTATTAGTACTGACATGTTCATTTTTTTTGTTGTTGTTTTCCAGGGTGATGCAGCATGACACTGCTGACCCTCATAAATTATTTTTAAAAGGGAGAAATATGCAAGCACTCAGTTTTCAAACTCTCAGGAAGTTTCAAGCTTGGCACAAATCTTAATGACTTCTGGTGCTACTATATAAAGGAAGGTATGAGTCACACAGAGTACCTTTCTGTACCTTTCCAGATATGCAGGCATAGCTGTGTTCCTTTGCTTGTCCTTTTTCTCATCTGTCTTGGTGTAGGCTACCAACATAAGCGAGTCTTGTAGGGAGTGTATGTAGGTATACAGACACAGCTGTTAGTAAGAAAGAGGTACAAGCTCAGCGCTGCCTGACTTGACCTGAAAAAGGAACTCTGAGAGGACTCTTCATTTTCAGTTCCCGACTGGCATACCTATACTACATCTCTAACTGGTTTCCTGTACCAAGCAGAGTAACGTTTCATCAAAACCACTAGAAATTGTTACCAATGATGCATGTAACCCAGCATATAAACTAGGATTTAGATTTAGGATATTTTTACTCTACGTGCTGCGTGCTGCATTTGTATGACATCATTGCTTGATGTTATTTGAAATGACCCTCTACATGCTAAATGATAGACGTAGTTCTCATCTTTCTTATGTCATTTTCATGCAGAAGACAAACTGGTTTAAAATTGTTTTATTGTTCTCTGCATTGGGACTGTATGAATGTAATGTTGTGAATTATTCAAGCCAGCAAAATGGGAATCTAGATTTTCAAAATAAAGCTTTTGTATGAGCTTACTTGTTTGATGCAGTTCTTAGGCATTAGCTGCAAGGTGGTGATACTGTGTTTCTATAGAACACTGAGGTAGCAAACATTTCATTCTGTTTCTTTATAAGCAGATGTTGATAGGATCTTGTTCCATTTTATTTTCTCCTTCCTATACTGCTTTCTTGATACTCCCTCAAGGATAAAATTCTCTTTAAAAAAAACAGCATACAACCCAATGAAACCTAAAAAATCAAGTTCTCAAGTGCTTGCTCAAATATAAGCAACCTGTAAGTCTGGAAAATAAAGGTTTATTTATGTAGACTGCAGCAGCCAAGGCAACTGCTATGGACACTGGCTTTTCCTTAAGCTTTGTAATAACAAGGAAAATGAATGTTTACTTAAAATTCATCTCAAGGGGATTACCTCTGGAGGCTTTAACAGACTGCATTGTTCAGCTCTGAAAATCAAGAGGATTTTGCAGCCGTGGAAACCCATGTTGTTGCCTCCTTCCCAAAGAACACCTAGTTAACATGGGAATGCATCTACTGTGTCTCATTTTGGAGTCTGGTGGGAGACTTTCGGTACATGACTAACAACTATTGTAATCAGAAGCAAAACTGCCTAGAAATGTCAATTTTAACACTTATTGCTTCAAGGAATAGCAGTTGTTTTTGTGTGGTAGAAGGTGCATAGTTGTGCAGGGAAAACTGAGCTATTCTTGAAAGCATTCAAGTGCCCATCAATTTAAAAAGCTGTGTCTTGCTGTGGCCTTAGGTACGTGTGTATGTACACATTCAGAAGCAATATTGCGAGTTGGTAGTTGAGAGTAGGTGAGTTCGCACACTGAGGATTTAACCTTTAAAATTGGTTTGCCTTAGAGGATGGAACTGCGAATATCCTCATTTATTGGTGAAATAAATGGCAATTCAAGCGCACCTAGGACAATATTTAGTTATGTAAAAAACCTTCTCTCCATAGATGAAGTAAGCAATATGTAGCAGCAGTAATGGAGGTTCAAGAACCCCCCAAAACATGCACTCTGCACACCCTAACACCCCACCACCAAAACAACACCCACCCCAAAAAACAAAATACAAAACTAAACCAAACCCACAAAAAGACACCAAAACCAAAACAAAGAACCAACCCAAACCACCAACACCTCCACAAAAAAATCCAAGAAACCCAACAACAACAGAAACAAACAAGCAAAACTCCTTAAACCTTAGAGATTACTTTATTTTTCCTGGTAGTCCAACCATTTTCTAGTGGCTCAGATTTTTGACAAAAGCTATCACTTCAATATTTCAGGTTTTGGGGAAAATAGGGTGCATTATTCATCTAACAATAGAATAATCTCTGTGGGATAGCCAAACATGGCAGTAAGAGGCATGTTGATTAAAAAGAAATTTCAGAAGAAATGGTGGTAAACTGAAGGAAGTGTTTGTCTTTGTCTTGGTCTTTACCTTCCTGTTTGAGATTGAAAGAGACTGCAGGTTTAAGTCTTTACCTTGAATGGCCTTCTGTTCTATTACGTTTAACTTCACATCAAAAGCATGTTTTTAAATAACCTTGTCCTAGTAAAAGTTGCAGCTAAATTCTCCAGCTTTGTGTCTGACAGTAGTGAGTGACAAATTCAAGTGCAGAAAGCAACCTGCTTGACTCAGAGAGAAGTCCTGCTTCTACATATGGTTATGCATCTGTGTGTTTGCCCACTTAAGTAAATCAAGGCTAAAAAAACCCATGGTTTTTCTCTAGCTGCTAAACAAAGTACTTGCTGCCAATATCATCTTCTTGCTGAACATTTGAGGGGGCAAGTAGTTAACTGCTGCAAATGATGAAGTTGGTTACTGAAGACAGATGTGTATCTCAATCATCAGGTACAACTGTTCCACTGAAACTTTAATGACACTCTTTCCTAATGGCTTTTATTATTTTGGTGCAAAATAGGTACAGCTGGTGTTTGTCAAGTCTCTGTAGGAAGGCTTAGAACTTAATTTTTGGCCAGTTGAAGTGGAAAACGTGACAATATAGGCCAGAAGTTAAGGACAGGAGAACAGAAGGTTATGTAGGTAGTTTAAAAGAAGGTGAAGAGAGAGTAAAACTCTTCTACTACTGTTTTCCCCCTCTCCTTTAACTATTCTGGGGAGGAACTTGCCTGGGGGAACTGCTTCCTGAATTGAGTAAAACCAGTCTGTATGGTCAAAAACTATTGTTAAATTAGTAAAGCTTATCCAGACTTTCTTTTTCAGCTCACTATGTAACAAGTATGTTAAGAAAAAGCGGAAAATTACATCTTTCCAATGTTTCATGACCAGCATTCAAAACTTAATGTTTTTACTCACTATTGATAAAAATTTTGCGTGATCATAGAATGTGATACACTGCCAACAAGTAGCAGGGAAATAAAAAGAGAGAGAAGATGTCAAAGTTGCTGAATGCCATTGTTTGCAACACTTTTTTGAAAACATTCAGCTCTTATGCTGTCAACATCTTTCGGCAGCTGAACATAGATTCAGTGTGGTAATAAAATCTCAAGTTCGGGGTACCATAGAGAAAAGAAAGCAAAAGTGTATTCCCAGGTGGAAACTTTGCACAAGCTCCTCATGTACCTTAGCAGCAACCTTTCATTTGTATTTTACCAGCTCTCCCTGTAGACTTCAGCATGTTGGTTTCATCTTCTGGTCAGGGTAGATACTGTTCTTGAGTCTGAAGTGGCATGCTTTTTTCTGGTATGCGGGGGGAAAAAAGTTGTCTCTGGTTTACCTGTTGGCATGTGATCCAACCATTTATTCCATATTTAGTGGTAATGAATTGTAGTAACTCAGTATGTTGTGTATGTGCATGTATGTAAATATTGAAAGCTGTGCTGCAGTTTGATGCCTTGTTTTTGTGGAGAGCTTGAAAGAGCATAACAGATGTTCCCCACAAAACAGCTCTGAAGCTAGCAAGGCTCCAAGTAACCAGCCTTGTGCATAGAAAAAGTACAAAATGCAAACAGCCTGCGGAATAAAATATGCCAGTAAATATGAATAATAAGAAAATATGATGACTGAGAACAAAGCAGAAGAGTTGTTGGAGAGATGGATATCTGACACTGAGTGTCCATTCAAAAAGATATGAGACCGGGAGGAAAAGTTAGAAAGGAGACATCTCAGCATCTGTCTTTGTTTGGAAGACTGAGAAGTTAAAAGAAAGCAGGGTCACTTATGAGAGAATGGATGTCTGTTTTCAGAGAAGTGAAAAGGAAGGTAAGAAGGAGCATCTGTAAGCTGTTGTAAGGAGCTGGCTCAGGTGGTGGCTCTTCACATAGCCTTCTGATGGCGAGCTCTCCTTTCTTGGGAGCAGATGAAGAAAAAGGGAAGATAATGCTTATGCTAGCTATTGTTTTATAAGCCCTCCCAACCTGCGTCACTAGAAGGGTCTATATATGTATATTTTTAATTAAGAAGTTTAGCATGGAATCCTATAAGCTGATTTGAGAACCAGTATTTACAGATGAGTGACTTTTAATTTTCCTCTTACTCTCAGTGAGCAGCTTGTGAGGGGAAAACAATGATACTCTGCCTTGTAACTCGAGATAAAGTAATATTTTACATATGGAAGAAAGTGCTTGTAATGGAGTTCATAATCTTCAAAGTGCTGTTACACTGATATTAGCATAGTTTGAAACAGCACATACTTTTTTGTATGAGTTTGTGTAAACTGTATTATAGTCACTTAATTTGTCGTAAAATAAAATAAACTGGGTCTGCTTGTTTGGGGAGACTTCTCTAAATGAAGCACATTAGACCCTTTTCACTGTTATAAGGTCTAAAAGTTTACATGCATTTGCAAATAACTAAAATGCAAACTGAAAGTGACCCGTATCTGTACACAGTTAGATGGAGGTCAGCAATGGGATAATGTTTCGCATTAACTGAATTGACTAAAGGATGAGTACAAAAACACACAAAATCTGTTAATTCCTTTTAAATCCCACTAATCTATTTGATTGTGGATAATCCTTTGGGGTGGCACCAAGATCGGTATGTAGAATGTAGTCATAAGCATGGTTTTCAGACTTGCGGTGTTGCTTGTAGTGCTTTTCAGAAATGGCATTGCACATCACTTTCTTCTCTTTGATCAAAATATGAATGTCTTCAAATTTCAAAGTGCCTTCATTGTTCTCTTCTTTCCTGTCCTCTGCCCTTTGGTTTCTTCAAGAAAATGACATTGAATGAGATACAAGTATCTTTTTTTTTCATAATAATCTAAAGGCACAGGTTTGTTTATGTTGAATTTAGTCAAGAACTAAGATATTGAAAATGGGAAAGTTCCTCACTTGCTGTGGAAAAAGCCCCAACCGAACACCTGCCTGTTCATAATCTCTCCTTAAAATTTATGTGCTGGGGCTGTGTACTTCAGGTTTAATGTTCTTAACCAAAACTGTCAAATGTTAATAACGCTCTGTCTAGTCAAAGGGCCATTTGACCTACCATGGTTTTCTCTCCTTCTTTCCATTTACGCCCTGGCCACTTTGAAGTACTTATCAAGACAAACAAACTGAAAAATGAAGCCCTTAGCTTAAAGCAAGGAGTGAAAAGATGTCTGTTATGTCTAAACAAGTTGATCTTTCTTGCTACCTGTTCATGATGCTTTGCTGATCTCCAGTTTTAATAGTAGTTTTGTTTTTTCAAGAGGTAGGTGCTTAAAAGCAGTCTTGAATCTGTGACACTGTAAAATGAAGGGCATAGATATGAGGAAAATGTGCTTACAGTTGAAGTATGTTTCATTAGGGATACAGTTTAATTGAGAATTACCTTTATTTACAGTTTATCTTCATAAGCTTTTATTTATTCCTAGCAGCACTGATTTCTGTGCAAATAGCTCCTTCTGAGCTTTAGCAGCATTACCACCACAACTTCAGGCAGACAGATGGTGTGCTATTAAATCCACCTGGATGCTTCATCAACAGTGAGTGTAGGCATGAATTTTTTAGCTGGTTTTAGAGGGCAATCTCCCCCAGAATTGATACTAAAACAAATTGGTGCATTATTTTTTCATGACATCCCTGCTAAATGGTGATGGGAACTCCTATAAGGCTTGCATAGGTTGTTTTAACCAGATGGTTCTTTGGTTTCATGGTTGTTCCCATGGCCTCATTCTGGACTTTCCATTATTTGAGCTTTGACATATTACACTAGATGGGGAAAAAAAATGAACAAAAAACCAAACCTAAACCCAAAACAAAACCACCTTGCACTTAAAGATAATTAGAGGCTTGTATTTTATTTTTATTATATCAATTATAGTAGGAAGTTGTATTGAGAAAGCTAAGAGCATTTTAAGCACTGAGTTTGCATGTATGAATAATTGCAGTGACTCATACAGGTTGTCAAATCACCTGAATCTCAAAGACTTTATTTCAGGTGAAAGCTGATCTGTCAGGAAAGTCTATGGCTGTTAATCACTGTCCTCTCTAGGCTTTTGTCAAGAGAGTTAGACATACAAAGAAAAGAAGGAAAAAACAAAATGCAAAGTATTAGTCTAGTCTTATCAAAAATGTGAAATTAATTTGGTGAGTCTTGCTTAATTTGTGGACTTCCCTCTTCTATACATGGTGGTGATTTGCCTGGGATGCAGCTAGCCCTGCTACAAGTTTTGTCAGTAGTGGTAAAGAGTTTTTATTTAGGTTCCTTCTTCTGTTTGTTGTGTTGGAGTTCAGTAATATGGGAGAAATGATTGCACAGTATACACTTCTGACAGTCTCAGAGTTTGCTTGCATTTTTATGTGGAACTAGTGATTTGAGATCCTCTTTCTATTAACTGATCACTTGCAATCTACATCATATGGAAGTACATAGAGCAGTTTTGATCCAAGCCAAACACAAGATCTTGTGTTGACTTAGAGGATTAATATAAAATAGAGGAGCTTTTAAGTCTGTATTTTTTCATTTTTTCAAAGACTAGGAATGAATGTGCTTTTTATATCTACTTGTGTCACTTATTTGTTTGCTTACTTTCTAAACCGCTTTTATTTACAACAGACATGAGCCCTGTTTTTTCTTGTAAACAGAAGACTCAAATTTCATGACTCATTTTGAGCTGAACCATTTTGCACACCCATTGATGTATGGCAATGTGTGAAAAGAGAATAAAGATCAAAAAGCAAATGGTATCATGGCACTAAAAAACAGTGGGAAACTCTTGCCTTATTGTGTTTTATTTAATGATTAAACAGCACACTTTTCATGGGAGAATTCTCATTGCTTTTCCTTGATCACTTAATACTTTAAATGGCAAGGCAGGGTGGAGGACTTTAAAACTGGATGATCAAATGTGTTTCCATATGAAAAAAGATAGGAGGGCCTACAGAGATACTGTTATAAGATATAAACCCCAGAAGCAGAAAAATTGTGCCCAGCTATTCCTATGTATTTAATTTTTCTTTTTAAGTAATAGTTGATAAAAGATTCTGTGCGTCCACAAACCTCACTTCCTCATACATCTAACTTGTCTGTTTTATTTTGTTAGAGGTTTACTTGCATAAAGGGTTTGTTATATATCTCAGTAATGATAGTTCTGATGTGCTTAGATAGCTTCTGTGATTCTCCCAGTCTGCTTCACCCTTAATTTCATTTTTTGCAACTACCTCCCTCCCTCACTCTCCATTACTGTACTTTCTCAGTTGTGTAGTTGAGAATGCTAATAATACATGTTATTAACTCACTGACCCCTAGGCTTGTGATGTATAGAGATGTTAAGGGTTTTAAGGTATTAACGATCAGAGCTGATGAGAAACCTTCGAAGCATGTTGCTGACCTAATATAAGGTTAATGTAATGGTTTCATCTACTTGACCGGTAACATTAAATGCTTGCTGAGTAAACTTCCAAGAATCTAATCATTTATTATAGACAGAAGATAAAATGCAAGGAGACCTATTTCATTTTAGTTTCAGAGGATAGCAATGAGAAATGGTCATGTAGATGCTGCAGTACTTAATAGCTCATAGTTTTGGGCTTAATGCTGAATACTATTGAAAAATACTCTGTCCTCCTACCTGTTTAATATTTCTACGTGCTTTCTCAGGTAGTGTTAATAATTATTACAGCTTGATCTTTGAAAGAAATTGTATTCAGAATTTTGCAGGGGTGGCTCTTGTGTCTTTACTTCCCTTCTTGGGCAGTTCACAATACGTATCAAAGAAAATGAGTAGTTTTGTGTGGTTCAAAGGACATAGACTAGTTAAATGCTCATGTTTCTCTTTGGGATTGAAACCTGTTTTGTATATGGCTGGAGAAGAGACTACAGTTTAGTTTCCTCTGACAGAGTGTGATATACATGCACCAAAATTGCTAGGTGATCCAAACCAATATGAATTATTGCAGATGATAGGAGGATTTGCTTCATATAATCCCATTACTGCTCTTAAATCAAACATACTGCAGGCATAGCAATGGGAGCAGAGGAATTGATGGTTTCTAATATCAGGGAATTAAAACTATACTGTAAATTAGTGCATCCCTCCCTTTCTTATTAAAAAGAAGATGGTTTGTTTTCCACAGGCTACCCTGGGGCACAACTGTCCCCTCACAACTTGTATATCTCTGTTTCCTTCTCTTAGGGCCTAATTTGTATTCTGCAAAATTAAGCATGTGGATTGATGTTTAGATTGTTCATGCACATAATAATATGGATTGACTTGTTTGTTCACTGAATTCTCTTTATGGACTTATTTTGATATAACACTTTTTCAGTTACTGATCTGAGTAGTTCAGGAGATGGCCGAACACTATAATTTTCTGCTTCAGAAATGGCAGTGCAGCAGCTGGAGTGAAAATGTTCATATATATATATATATATATATATATATATACCGACTTCAGTGTCACCCTTTTGGTTTATGCAAACTGTATTGCAGCTGGGGATCTAGGCCATCAGATATTGTACAATGAATAAAATCTGATTGCAGTGTGCTATAAGATTCATTTGTGTAAAGATGTTATTTATGGAAAAAATACATAACTATGCAGAGCTAGAAATATTGCTTACATAGATTGTTTTCTAAACAGTAGCTGGCCAATGGCAAGTGTAAATTGTGGGGTTTTGCTTTTAAAGAACAAAAGGTTCTGTTGAGAAGCATTTTTTCTTTTCCATTGTTGAATTTTGTGGGGTTTCATAAGCTGCTTAATTCTACTTCCAAACTTCATCAACATGATCTCATTTCCCATAGCAAAGCCAACAGAAGTCTCAACAGAACAGTTTCTTACGGCAGTTTTTTAGGGCTGAGTACTAGCTGAGAGCTTTGCATGATTCTTCCCCCC
>JANRGW010004081.1:40596-51567 GCA_024733675.1 Psilopsiagon aymara | reverse complement strand
TTGTCCTAGTTTTCTTTGTTTGAATAGCAAGCTTTTATTTCTGGAATTGCTGTAGTCTTCCTTTGCAAGGAAGTGTCTTGGAACCTAGTGCACTGCTGTTGGGAAATGGCAGCCTTTGTGTCTGACTTTTGTATTTCTTTTCTATGCTCTTCTTCCAAGAGTTCATCAATCTCTGTCAGAAGAGCATGCGGTAGGACTTTGTTTCATGTCCTTACCTACTTAGGATGCACCTAGAATAAAGCAATGCATTTTTATTACCTATTTTGAAAAGCATACTTTCTCAGAGAATAATGTCCTTGAGAAGCTTTCTGCTGGCAGAGTGCTGAGTAAACATTAAGGAGTATAATATTTGGTTAACATAGGTATTTTGGTTGAGAAGAGAAAAAGTGGAGTTGAAGTGCCAAAAGTAGAGAGATCCCAGGAAGAAGGTAAATATTTCTTGTTCTTCAGATTTGTGCTACTGAAATAAGCATGCATGATAATGAATATCCATACACTTACTTTAGGTAAACCAAACACCTATATGCAGAGACTGTCTCCTTTGATTTCCTCTTTTACCTCGTACGGTTCGGCTTAATATTCTGCAGTAAGTAATTCTTTTAAATGTATGAAGAGACACAATATAAATGATGAAATTCTCTTCTACCTCATTCTTCTGAAATACTGCATCAGTTCACTGAACTATGCAGCTGCAGGAGAAGCAGCTTTTCCCTGATGGATGGAAAAAGTTATTTACTGAAAAGTAAAGATCCTTGCCAGCTTCATGGTGCTGCAGAGAGCTTGAATGTGTACTGTGCATAAAAACTTGTATTCATGCATCTGTTTTCATCCAAAGGAGAAGATAATACTTCAAGTACAGGAAGCAAAAATGATACAGGCCAGGTTTTGCTCTGCCTTGTACCTCTTGAGGCTGACAACCTGAGTGCTAGTCAGTATTTTCTGACTGGGCTGTACGTTTGAGACCACTTGGCCAGGGTAAGAGATTCTCCAGACAAGACTGAAGGGCATGTCCCTGTTTCTTCTGTGCAGGTCATCACACATGGGCTGAGGAGAAGCTCATCTGATAGCCTTATTCATGACCGGGATTTTGCTTTATCAAATGCTATAGGCATTCAAGAAGGTCTGTCCTTTCCCAGACCTTGACAACCTGAAACAAATGTCTGACAATTTAATCTGTACGAAGAAAGCCAGAGCAGGTTTCTGAGAAACAAAACGCAATGCCTTTTTCCACCTTCCCTCCTCCCTTACTTGGCAGGTCAGAGGGAATGCCCCGGAAATGGAGTATATTAAATTTTTAATAACCTGTTACAGTATTGTGGTGTAGTTTCACTTCCTGTTGTATTATTTTGATGTGAAAGTCCCGAATGCTATTTATTAACAGGGAAGCACCATTCTTCAGTGTTTTGGATAAACTATTTTTTTGTTACTTTTTGCCTTGTCATTTATAGTGGTTATGCTAAGAACCAGTGAGAGTTTCCCCTTGGTAATACTTAGCTTCAGGTTCAATTACTCAATACTGTATGTTTTCACTACTGGGACTGTTTTCTCCAGGAATGCTTTGTACCATTCGGAGGAGTTACAGCTGAAATTGTTAAAAGCAAGTAGAAATTCTTCTAAAAAGAGAAAAAGACACTAAACCAGCCATGAAGTGTGTGAGTGAAATGGTTTGCCTTTCCCTCCTGTATTAAGTTATGTAAAAGGCTTAAATGTAGCTTGTAATTTATTACCTTTTTCTTTCAAGAAAAAGGTTTGATTTCACTGTATATAAAGAATAGATGAAAAAAGGTCTTGGCTACAGTGAGAACCTAAGTATTTGCTATGGATGTCACTCTCCAGCTTTCAGAGGGAGTTAACATAACTTCCAAATCAAATGTCCGTGATCATTTCTTTTCATGTTGTCTTAGAAGTACAGAGAAGTTTTGACCTGATACTGCTGATAGTATTGTGGAAAAACAGAGAAGTGGAACAGAATAAAGCACATAATAAAAACAAAACATTTCCCCCCTGTCTGCAGATAATCTTTCTCTGGTTATTTGGTTTTCCAAGTTAAGCTTCCTGTTTAAAATTAGTTTAGCTCAACCTTTTTCCTAATGAGTTTTTTTCCCCAGTCTTGTCAGATCATGATAGTGAGTCAAAATTACCAAACAGTTGTAACAAATACCCACTACAATGATTTTTGTATTAGCTGATGTACCTGGCAAGCGAGATAAAGAGTGTAGTAACTGTGCAAGACAATGAGGCATCTCTTTTCTTGTTCTTTAAAAGTTTTGGTATGGTTATTTATTTTGATGCAAGATGTATTTCTCACTCCTTGGCAGTTTTTATTGAAATTTCAGAGTTCAAATCTGAATATTGTCCTTCTAGATAATTCTCTGATTGGTAGTGTGTCTTTTTAAGCTGTGAGTGGCAATAGTGATAGACACCTATGGTGATAAATGGTCTTTCACAGATAGGAAGTTTTCAAAGGTAGAGATGCAGCAACTGCCACACACTCACTAAAGTTTATGGCACGGTTGACAGCTCCCAGATGTTGTTTTATTTAGTCTCTGGTGCTTTTTACAGCCTCCCTCTTCACAGGCCATTTACTTTTAACATCAGCACATACACCTGGTATTGAAAGATTCCAGCTTTCACCAGTTTCTCCACTAGGAGAGCTGTATATATGCTTTGTGATGTGGGACATTCTGAAAGGCCCTAAAATGAGGGTACCCAAGCATATATGTAAGAATGCTTAGCAGTATCCGTAGTAAGTTAGTGTATATCCAAGCCACTGGTGGTTCAGACAATCAGTTAACTACTTGTTTTTAGAAGCTGGGAAGTTCTGCAGAGGCTGGGAGAAGAAAGTCAGAAGGAATCTTTAGATACTTGTCCTGTTTGTGCTGCTTCCCCAAGCACATTGTACTAGCATCTCTGAGGCAGATGCTGGCCTACCTTTCTGCCCTTCAGGGCTGAAATGTCTGTCTCCCTCACTCCCATTTTTCCTCAGCTTGATGTGTCTTTTTTTCCTGATTCAAAATGCCATGAGTCTTCTGCTTCTGTGGCAGAATCACCAGCACAAGAGGTCTACATCCCCTATTTTAATATTATATTCTATTACGCAGACTGTTTTGTTAATGTCTTTGCTGTACCAGCTGTGTTTGAAACAATAGATATCTGTATCACACAGTACTAAAGGAAGAGGAATCTTTATTAGTTGCAAAATCATATCCATTATGAATTTGGTTTAGTATTATCTGCTGTAAGATAACAAAATTAATCCCTTCTTGTTACTACTGTAATCCTTCCATTTGATCTATAATAACTACTTTTCAGAATAGTATTGCTCCACATACTAAGGTTGGCAGCATTTGCAAGTTTGAATCAAGTAGTTGACATTTATGCCATATGTTGTTTGGCACTTTATTTCAGGCAAGCTATTTTAGAAAGCAGTTCTGCCTATAGACAAAGAAAAAGGTCAGCTTTCACAACCTGTTCTCATTGCCCATTGTGTATCTATGGTGTTGGCCAATAGGCTATTCTATACCAGAGATCTTTCAAATTTCTTTATGTATTGCCATCTGAATTGAGTAGGTGAAGTCAAGCAATCTATTAAACACATGAAAGGAGCTTCCTTCGGAAAACAAAACGTAAACCTTCACGCTGTACTGCTGCAATTTCATATGATGATTGACAATAGAAGTGTCCTGAGTTCAGCTTAAACCATGACAGGAAGTCATGCTCCTAGTTCACTGTTCTGACTTAAAATGCAAGGTCAAGTTCCACTTCAGCAGCAGGAAGTTTTTACTCTAAGTGGCCTGTTGGCTGTGTTCTTGCTGCACCCTCTAAAAGTGCTTGCGAGACTGCTGTCATATTCCAGAACATCATCTGCAAGCTGCATGCCCATGCAGGCAGCATGCTCTCAACCCGTGCTGGGGCGACCCATATGTTAACCTGACTTTGCCACAGAGCCTTGGTTCCCCTGGGAAACCACTTGCTTGTGCTCTGTTGTTTCTGGGGTGCTGATTGCCTGAGTGCCGTGGTCCTCCCTGTTCAGAGTGGTCTGTAGGGAAGGTGTGGCTGCTTCTGGGACTTCATGCAGCTGGTGTTTTCCCTGATGAGTCCCCCATCTGGCTTAGAGGGAGGGAGGTGTGATGTAAATGGGGACACTGCTTGAAGGCTTGCAGGTGCTGTAATTGAATGTAGTTTTGACACCTGTATGCTTAGGACCTTGGTCAATGGAACTCTTTTGGAAGCAGTTTATCTCGTGTAAGCCTACCTTGCCAGGTGCTCAAGAAGTATTTATTCAGGATGAAGGTCCTGTGAGGATTGGGGCAAGATGACCTTAAATTTACATTTCATTTATACAGTAGGCATCCAAGCTTCTACCTGCATGCTGAACTGTAACTGGTGAATGAACTATTCAGTCTGTAGTTACAGAAAAACTGGCTGGTGTTTCTCTTAAATCAGCTTAACCTTTTTTCCAGCCTTGCTTTTCATGCCTGCTGGTAACAGAGTCAGTGTGAAAGCCTCACATAAAGCACCTTTGGCTGAAGGAAAGCAAACGGATAACAGCAAGGCTTCATTATTATTTCCAGCTATACTGAATTTGCCTGTCTCAGTCTTCTGTCAGGTCATTAAAACTCTGTAGTGAAGCACACTTGATCTGTTTTTCAGATCTCATTTTCTTGAATTCATGAATCTAGTGTGACATTTGAATGTCAGGCTTTCCTTGGAAGGAGGCTTTTTCTCCAGTGGCGAGTCTGTTGGGCAGCTGCAGAGAGATGGAGCTTGCTTGCCTCATTCCTTGCTGCTCTGTCTGTGCAGCAAGGTAGTCTGTGTTCAGTTTTGGTATTCTACAGGTTTTGGTACTTGACAGACCTCAGTGTGGACTGATTCAGGATGCTAAATGAGGAAAAAAACAACCTAAACTTTTACAAAAGTAAAATTAAACTGGCAAAAAACTGTTATCTCCCAGAAATTACTGTGTAGTGCTAGAGCCTGTCCACCATACAAAAGCTGTCTATATTGAGTAAGACTCAACACACAGGCTTACCTAGAAATACAGTGTATGATTTGCCAGTGTTTGTTTTGTGTTAACAAACAATTAAACTCCATCTGTTCATTTTCAGTTTTCATACCGGCAGAATTAGATCTCTTCGAGGTACAAGAGTCAGGAGAATTGAGCCTTATTTTATTTGTCTGGTTACTGGTGCTCTCATGAGTTCACTTCTTGCAGTTGCCAACACCTTGTCTAAGGGACACACTGAAGCCAGTATGCTAATGAATGAGTTACCTTTAAAGCAGTGTTTCTGTCAGATAAGTGCTTAACAGTAATGGTGTTTAGTGACAGGGTGGTTTTCTGTTTTTTAAACAATGTTGCTTTCTTATCAGTGCTGGGTTTCATTGTTCTGAATCTGACCTTCCCCTGCTTTCCAAGGCAGATGTTCAGAGCTCACAAACTCACTTGTACCATTCTGGTTCTAAAGGTGGTAGAGGAAATAAATTTAAAGCTCTGATTTAGAAACAGAGCGGTTTAGGTCTTTGCCTCAGTATTTTTTTGCTCATTGACATGTTTTCTAGCATTATTTTTAAAATCTGAGCTGTTAGAATTGTGCTAATCCATTACCTTTTTAAAGCAAAATATATATTTGCCCTTCTAGAAGTAGCCTTGAAAGTGTGAATCAGGTGTAGTATAGTCTGAAAAGCTGGAAGGCAAACAGAAAGAACTCAATTTCAATCAATTCCAGAATACTTTGTCAGTTTTGAGCAAGCTCTGTGATTTCTGGGAGCCAAGCCTCCTCTTTTTGAACTTCTGTGTTGAACAGCTGAAGGCATTGCAGGGAGGGGGTCGGCATGGGGCTTTCCTATATCTCTGTAAGACCCAGGGGCTGTGCAAGCAGCAGGTCAATCACCTCCTTCCCTCCAATGCCTCCTTTGCAAAAGCATGGGGAGCTGCACCTGGGGTGCTGATGCTCAGCCATTTTAAGATGTCAAGTGGCAGAGTGCAAAGAAGGAGGTCTAACTTAAATTCAAAACCAAATAATCAATTCTTCCACTGCTTTTGAAAGAAATTGCTTGAGAATAGAAATATGGCATACAGACAACTCGTAAGGTAACACAATATGAATAGTGGTTTAAAGACATGCAAAAAAGGAACTGCTTAACAGACTTAATCCTTATAAGCTGCTGAGAAATCCTGAAAGGTGGCCAGCATGTTATGGATAGTCTGCCCTATGCCACTGCTGTTAAATTTCAAGGTAGGAGTTTTTTTAAGTGTATAAGCTGAATGCTATGAAGAGATAGTTTCAAGACAGAGACCTCTCTTTCTAAATGATTTGTTACTACACAGCAGTGTTATTGCAAATAAGGTAGTTGTTATCGTAAAATCCTTGGCATAACAGACTATTGGTCCAGGACTGGGATTTTCAGATACTGCTGGTTGTCTATGTTGTTCCAAAGCTGTTGATGAGAATTCTTTTTTGCAGCAGTTAATTTTTCCCTCCTACAACTTTTCTGGACACTGTATTAGCTTCAGGGTAGTTGCCACTGGGACCTGGACAGTGGGTAGGTGAAGACGTGGAGCATGCCTGACCTCTGCCTCCCATTAACTCACCATTAATGGGAAATGGGGTGGGGGATAGCAGACAAAGTGAGACAAAGACAAATGAGGAGGGAATCTGTAGGGTGAAAGTGGGGAGAGGCCAGGGTAGATTGTACTGTATGTATGTGCTCTCAAGTAAGGTGAACTCAGGCTGTACTCAGGCCTTGAACACAACCTTACTTGAGTTGAAGAGCCAAGTAGCATGGGCTGGGGAACATCAGGGCAAGAGATGAAGATGAATGGAGCATAATCAATTTTCATAACTGCTTTTCTCTTCCCATACTCCTCTTTGACCTGCTGTGCTGCTTTGCATTAGAGAAAAGCATTGGTATTCACAAAAGGGACAGACCTACTACCACCACTTCATACTTTCATGTTGTCAAAACTAGTTGACACACCTGGCGTGGAAGAAAATATTGTCTTCTAAATATTTTTAGGTAGCATCAGTGTATTGCTAAACAAAAATTCATGTAAGGAAACAGAATGTTTTCTTAGTCCTCTGTTATGTTTATGCTTTCTAGCTGTCACTATAGTAAGGGGTTTCTTATATTGAGAGGTTCTCAGTTTTTTAATAAAGATTGAGTTGTAATATGATGTTTGACCACTGTATGTCTCTGAAAACCATATAAAGTTCCAGGAGCAGTGAGTATGTTACTAATGAAGAGTAGAAAAACCACGTAACTCTGTCGAGTTCCATGGTTGTCATTGGTGACACTCAGCAAATATTACTTACTGTGATTTAGCATATTCTTATAGCTGGCCCTTTCACTTCAGCTATTCTGCTTCTTCCTACTTCATGTATTTAGAGGGTATAAGGCTGGAATGAATCTTGCATTTTGTCCTGCTGGCTTTCTGGTTCTCCCTGGGTTATTCTGTATGGAGCCTGCTGTTTCTACTTAAAACAGTGTCCAGAGTGTAGTCAGGCTTCACTGAAAGACTTCAGGGGACAGACAAGTTCCTTGTATCTCTTAGCAGTTTGTTCCTATGTCTAGCAACTCTTGCTCATAAACTTTTTTGCCTTACTGGAAACATGGAAGTTGTGAGCTTTGGCTTCTTCTATTGTTTCTTGATCTGTTCTCAACTCATTGAAAGTATGTTGGAGGATCTAATATGTCCTATAGCCATGACACCTTCTTGAAGAGCTTGTTTTGTTGAGAAATTGACAAGGGAAAGGCTGTCTCTTAGGATATTCTCTAGCTATCATTTCATACTTTCAGCTTTTTCGCATTCTTGTATAAATGTGGATACCAGACATGGATCAGCCCCACTAGTGGAGGTAAAATTCTTACTTCAGAGCAGTGGCAGGAGAGAGAATATGTGATCTTGAATTTCCTATTTAAATTTCCTTCTGAGTCACACCATTTTTTCAGTGCAGTCTTGACTGTTCATAATGTATTCTGTTGTCCATAGTGCCCTCTATCCACTTGATTTTTGTGCTGCTTATTTTCCACATTTTCTCCTGAGCTTCTCCATGGAATATTCAGAGCTGATCGTTTCCTGACTGAAATGTATTTGCAGTAACATGAGTCCAGATTTTTGGTTTTGATCTGGCAACCATTAAGCACCTTGAAAGGCTTATTCATTAATATTTAGTCCTAAACTGATTGGCTCTCAGCTTTTATTTATGTACCTGATCAAATGCAATCTGCTTGTTCCAAGTCTGAAAATCCTTCAGCATGGGCAGACGATGCTCAGTAGAGCATGGTAGGAAAGCAGAGGCAGGGACTTTGTTTTGGAGTGTAGTACTGATTTTACATACAGATGTGGATTCTTTGTCTCAAGGCTTCACCTTACTTGAGAGCACATACATACCTGCTTCAGAAGGGTGCCAAGATGCTTTAGAGAATGCTTTTGTGGGTTTTTGAAACCCTGTGAGAATAGCTCCTGTATATGCTTATTTCTCATAACAACAAGTTAGAAATTATTCTTTACCTTTATTTGAACTTTGGACATTATTGAGCTGTTCTGTATCGATTATTCCGTTGCTTTTAAAATTAACTATGAATTAATGAATAAAAAAGGAAAAATTTATTCCCAAACAAACAACCTCAATTAAACTGTTAAATGTTGATTAAAGGCATGACTCACTGTGCTTAAAGCACAGTTGACATTTATTATTGAATTTTGGAATAACAGTTTTTAGTAGAGTTAAATTTGTTACCAAATTTCCAGCTCATCCTTGGTGGTGGTGGTGAAATCTTCCTGTTTTGGTTGGTTTCAGTGAAAAATGTTGATTTCTCAGAGCGAAAACTTTTCACACTAACATTTTGTCAAGAAAGCTTTCCTCAGGGTGAGGTAAGGAAGTGTTTCTGTATGATAGAGCAGGCGCATATGGTAACACCCAAATGAGCGGCCCCGGCAGAGAAACAAAGGCTGTACCTGTGCTTGTAGTAGTCACCTGTACCCTTGAATCAGGGAGGGATGAGGGCTATTGCAGGAGACAGGGGGGTGTCTTGTGGGGAAACTTGTTTGATTAAAGCTGTGTTGAGTACAGTTGCGGGGAAATAATAGTATCAACATAAGATATGAATCTGCAAAATTGACTTGTTAGTCCCCTATGCACAGAATAGGCTTGCTAATCACGCCTATGGTTTGGCAAAGTTACATGCATCATGGTTTTTGAGTTGTCTAATGAGTATTAGGGGAAAGGTTTATGATGCTTAATAATATCTTTACATGAAGCCTGTCTCGGGTTGTCACTGATGGATGTTGCTGAAAAACAGTGTCTGTAGTACATACATTTGTAGTGGTTTATAGACACTACAGTGTGCCTGACCAGATTTCACAGCACAGTGACTGCAGTTTGTATCCTACTCTATTTTTATTGTGTGTGCAGTTCTTTGTGTAAAAGATCTGAATTGTTGGTTTCAACAGTGGCAAGTGCTAATGCTGCTAGCAAAACATCATTAAATACAGCTTTTATTTATTTAAATAAACGACAACTGAATTTGACCCCGGTCCATGGGTAGCAGCGGTGGAGTTTCCATAGTCATGTAAATGCGAAATATGTGGAAGTGATCATGTGTGTAAGTGTATGGGATGGGGGTACTTTGGCAGGTACAACTGCTGGGCAGGTTTTCTGTCACTGCAGTTCATTTAAGGCTTTAATTTTTCTCAACTGCCTAGGTTGCAATTGCCTTAAAGTAGAGATTGAGCAGTAGCTGCCACAACACAATGGTTCTTGGTATGTGGTGCTTGTATGTCTTGCTTGATGTACACAATTTGGCCTAGGATGTTTTTATCATCCAATAAAGGATATTTCTCTAAAAGTTAGTTTTTCTGTATTTGCCCTTTACTACTAGCAAGATGACAACTTTCTTTCTCTCGGCTTCTGCAACAAAAACTGTAGTAGGTATTTCCTGGGGAAAAAACATGATCCAGGGAAGATCATGTTGCAATTGCCAAAATGAAATAAATTAACCTACCAAAATTCTGTTTATACTGTGGCAATGCTCAGAGGCTTCAGTCAGAGCTGTGGAGGCGTTGTGTTAGGCAGCAAATGAGTGTGGAAATGTATGGGAGAAAACATTTTGAGTTGGGGAAGCTAACCAGTGGTCTAGCACCTGTGTTAGTTACAGTAGGGAGATTTCTTTGAACAGGCTAATGTTGCCTAAGGACCTAGGAACTCTGGTGGCCTTCAGCAAACATCAATTTGGAGACCTGGGCCATGACCCAACAGAGGTATAACAGAAGTGTCTAGTCTGTATGGTGTGGACTTTGAAGGATGATAATTATACCATACTGGTACGATTTATAAAGCACTCCTATTCCCTACTGAGACATGGAGTAATCTACTGGAGAAACAGGAAGATTATATTTACAGTTGGAGATCTGTGAGAATCTGAGATTGAATGGGAAATAAAGCTCTCGCCCTGCTCTGGGTTAAGTCTTTGAAATATATAATCCATACACGTGGGTCTAGTGGGGGGAAAAGGACAGAGAACGGTTGCTGGCCTTTTAAGAATGAAAAAGAAGAGGGGAAAAAAAAGGCAGCCTGATCTCATCTGTCCCAGGACTAGACCAGAATCTGTGAGCTCAAGCACTATATAGTACTTTTGAAGTTGTGACTGGCAAGCTTGATGTTTTCTTGATAAAGTGTTTCTGTGCATCCACTGTTGGTAAAGGGCATCTGGTTTTGAAAATCTGTCCCTAGAAATAATGGGATCCCCCACTGCAGGACATAGCAGGCTTTAGAAAACACTCCATCAGGTCTGAAAGAGATAATATTTCTAGCTGGAAAACTGAAAGAAAAGGGTAGAGAATGAAGGAACAAATGTTATTTCTACACTTTTTTAATTATTTTTTTAAATGAGACTTTAAAAAAAAAAAAAAAAAAAAAAAAAAAAAAAAAAAAAAAAAAAAAAAAAAAAAAAAAAAAAAAAAAAAAAAAA
>JANRGW010004081.1:0-40496 GCA_024733675.1 Psilopsiagon aymara | reverse complement strand
AAAAAAAAAAAAAAAAAAAAAAAAAAAAAAAAAAAAAAAAAAAAAAAAAAAAAAAAAAAAAAAAACAAAAAAAAAAACAAACAAAACAAAACAAAACAAAAAAAAAACCAAAATAATGAGCTGCTAAGGTCTGTATGCTCTCACTGGTGCCTTGGAGAACTTGTGTCAGTGTATGTGTAGGGAGCACTTCCCTGCATGCCCCATTTCAGCAAAACCCAAATGTAGAGAGGCTGCTTTTGCTACCTGTTGTTGCTATCTTGCAGAAGGTGCAACAGTTAGGTAATTTCTTTCTTTTGGATGATTTATACAACAGCTGTTATTTATCTACCCCAATCATTACGCAGGAGACTTTGGATAGAATATGCTGTTTGAAATCATTGCCAAAATAAGAATTGTACGGAGTATTTAGTAGTTGGTGTTGCGTAATAGCACTGAACTAGTGATGTGCAATGATCCCTGTAGTTCTTCTGACTCATTAAAAATTATTTACAATTTTCTAATAAGATACTTTGCATTGTAAAATACCAAATTAAGAATGCAAGTCATAACTCTGCCATGAGATTGTAATTTTGATGCCACCTTTTTCACAGCCCTCACACTAAGCAACTCTCTGGCAAAAATCATATAGATGAGTTTGCCAAGAGAAACATTTTTGTAGTTTTGAGAAAAGCATTTTTTAAATATGATCTTGAGGTGGAAGAAAATAAGAGATGCTTCATTCACTGTAAAGTTTATACCTTTATCTGTGACATGTTTCAAATTCATCAAAAGAGTAAATACACAAAAGTTTCAGGAATAACTTCAGCTAAAAATGAACCTTTTTTTTTTTTTGGCTTGTGTGTTTTCATCTCCAAACACTTCCAAAAATAATTTTTAATTCAGAAAGGACAGAAGGTGACTTCAAAAAATGTCTGTGATGATCATGGGATTAGGCTATATGCATTTCTCTTTAGATGCTTCCATCTCCTGTTATTTTGGCGGTTATACACCCTTTTGAGATAAGGATGGGGTGTTACCTTAGGTTTTAGCAGACTGGTAAGGCACAGGCAACTGGTAGTCTCTCAGCATTGCACAGGGAGTTGATGACTGGGAGGGAATTGAATCCAAGTTCCTTGGAGCCTGGGCCAGTGTCTTTCCTCCTGCCATAGTAGGGAGAGAAGGTCCTCAGCAGATTGAATATATCCTGCTGGGACTAGAAAGACAGGATAGAGTTGTTCTGTTTATATGAAGTTCAGAGGAGTAGAGAATATCAGGCTTCAGTCCTCTTCTAGTGCTGGGCAGTTTATAAAAATCTTTGAGTCCTAGTTCTTGGGGGCATTTCTGCTGGTGAGCAGAGCTGGGTCTTCTCTAGGCATTTTGGAGGCCGTTGAGTGATAGTTGTGTAGCCTCTTCATTGTTTCCGTAAGAACATTTAAGATAAATTACTGTTGAAGAACAAAGAATGAGGATTTAGAAGAGTTTGGAGCCTGTCAACATGTAGAATTCTTATCATTTCTAGTTCAGGCATGGGTTTGTCTAAGCATACCAAAAGGTTTTGCAGATACCCAATTTAAACACATGAAAAAAAAACCAGAAATCTGGGACTTGGCACCAGTACAGAGATCCATGAGGGTTTAGAGATCTTAATCTTTGTCTTAAAATGTTAGATACTGCTTTCATTCACACTGAATGAAAATGAGTGTAACTCATAACTACATTGAAGGCTGCTGATTTATTCCAGACTTAGGCTTGTATGACTTAGAAGTTGCTTCATTATTTTTGTCCAAGAGCAAGGGCTAGAGTACCCAGGTAACTGAGTGATTGTATTTAAAGTAGTGAATTATTTCCTGCATCGTATTCTTCTCCTAACAAAAAGTTTTCTAAGAAGTTGGGGCTTATTTGTTTTATTTTTAATATTTGTAAGGATTTATAGTCAGCTTTGCCTGCCTGTAGTCAGCCTCTCTGTGTGAGTTGTATGCCATTGCCCATGGCTTGTGCTGTGGAAGTGATGCCCAAGCGGGTGATTCAGATGTTTGTACTTTTGCCCAGTTCCCTTTTTGTTCTGGCTGTCTCTTTTTTCCTTCCCTTATGCCAAGATTACCCTATGCATTGGGTATTGCCCCTTGGGTCTCTAGGGAGGGTCACCCTGAGGCACCTCCTCGCAAGCTGGTACCGCATGTAGTGCATGCCAAGTACTGAAACAAGCCACCGAGTCTCGAGTACAGGAACAAAGCAAGTCTTTAGCTGCTTTGACCCTTCCTTTTGGTCTGTTTCATAAGAACAGAGTCTGACTCTCTTTGTCCATTGATATCGGGATTTACCCTGTATATTTCTGAGGAAAGTGGATTCTTCCAATATGTTCCTATTGCCTTTTTATAGTAGTTCTTCTTGGTACTTTCCTGGCTGTAGTCACACAAGAATTCTTGAATGGCTTATGTGAGTAAATGTATTTAAGCATCAGTGTACTCTTGTGGTACTTGGAGGCCAGAGTGAGAAATGCTGTTATACTGCCCTATGAACTGTCTGTTTGGAAAATGACACTGGCTTCACTTCTGAAAGCATAGCTAGGAAAGCGTAGGTAGCTTGACCAGCATCATACACTGAATCACTGGGAAAGAATAAGCATATCTGTTTCATTAGCTTTTTTTTTTTCCTTTTAGTAATGACTGGATGACTAGGAGTACTCCTTCCCCTATTTGGGACTGAAATGAGTGGTTTAGGGGCAGGGGAAGCTGTCATTTTGCTGATTCACTTCTCAGGAACCTGTAATACAATGTCCTACTTTCACAGAGAACTTTTCTTGCTGAGAAAAGAAAATCCTTTGTAGGATGAAGATACCTGTCTGTAACTGGTTAGAAATAATGCAGGAAGAAAGTGCAAGGAATCTCTCCCCTTTCACCTGCCTGTCAGATACAGAGTTTAGTGTTGTAGGGTTTTAAATGTGTTTTGTCAAAGATTTGTAATAAGGTCTTGTGACAGATACCGTGATTAAGTAGTGCAAATGAAGTGGAACAATTTTATCCTTGGATGAAATTTTAGTATGTTGCCAGCTGTGCAAGGAACAAAATCTAATAATCTCTTCAGGAACAATGGGATGTTTCTATTTGGATGGTTTTAGTTAGGATATTGGCATGACTGAGGTGCTTTTGTAGGATCTGTTACAATCGTATAATGTGCTGATTGCTGCTAAAACTTTGTCTAAAAAAAAAAAAAAACCCAAAATTATTTTAAGAATCACAGGCAAAATACTTGTGCTGGAAATCTTCCAGGGTGTTCAGTTCTGCACATCTCAGGAACAGGCAAGTGCCCTCCCTACAGGCTTAATGTAGAGTACAGACTGAGGGCTAGAGGGAAATAGTTTCTTTACCAAGAAACTCTTATGCTATTTCTTTCAATGATTATGCCTGTTAAATATGTTGTAGTCTGAGAGATGCTGAAATTAGCAGGAAAATGATCCACTCTGAACACCATTTCAGGTTTTCTACCTGCTCCCAACATTAGCTATGGCCTGATGTCACAGGACATATAAATCTATTGATGACACATTAAACTTTTAAATGCTATAAACTTTTCCAGTGCTTTATTACTAATAAATGTTTTGATGTGTTAACTGTACGTTTTTATTGACATTATTCTAGGTAGTGATTTTTCCTCACAGTTCTATAAGAACTTGGTTTTTTTTTTTTTTCAAGGTTTTATTAGTTAAAATCTTGGCTAAGCAGTTAAATTAATCTCCAATTATGGAAAAAAATGTTTATGTGACCTAGTGTGAAGCACCTGTGAGGCTCCTTTCTAGCACATGGGAAAGGAAGGAGATGCATCTCAGGTTTTCCACTGAAGTGTATGGAAGGAAAATGCAAATTAAATTAAACTAAGAAAATTTAAAAGTGAATTTTAAAGTAAACTTTGAGGGCAGTTCTGTGATGCCTGTGAACTTATGCAGTTGTCTCCCAAAAAAAAGTGCTATAGGTTGTGCTATTTGTTTCTTTTCAAAACAAACAACAGGGAAGACAAACATTCACTCTAGGAACAAACTGTAATTTAACCTTGTGGTTTCTTAATTGCATGATTTTTGATGCATTATCCTGGCAGTGTACCTGGTGCAATGTATGATTCAGCATGAATTTGACAGCAGAAAGAGCAGACAGGATTTAGAAAAACTGGTGGGTGTTTTTTCCAATCCATAAAGGTTTTTATTTCCTTCAGGGCAATAACTTGTTTCCCTTAGTATACTTCTCTTTCTGTCTTTGACACATCTGTTCCTATTGCCTTCTGAGGTGGTTTTACAAGACATGTAATAATTGTAGAGTGCCAGGGCTAGATGCTGCAGCCAGCTAGATGTGGATGGTGGCAAGCACAAGCAGTCTAGATGAATAGCTGCTGTCTTACTCTTTAGCCTAATACACATGTGCTGTGGAGTGCTAATGGAAAGGAGGCTTCTCAGCCTGGATTTGGATCCTTACCTGTAATTCTGCTGGGATGGAGGACTTGGTGTTGCGTGTCTCACTTGTCACAATGAGACTGGTTATACTCTATCTTAAACTAGAGATCACTGAATGAACCTGTTCAGCTGGGGATTAATCTTGCATTTCCTATTATATCTTGGAGGAATTGAGTCATAGATTATATTAATGTGTGTAGCCATAATAAAAAGTGATCTATGGGAAGGTACTGGGATTTCTAATTTTTTACTTGGTTTCTGATCATGGCCATTTACTGATACACTGTACTGTAAGTGAATAACTAAATAATATGAAAATAAGTATATCTTGTGGGTTACAGTGAGGAGTTTTACAGCATTCTGACTATATTTCAATTGATATGATTGTACAAGCTGAAGTGTAACTCAGTACACACTCAGCTGTTTCTCATCTTGAATAGCTGAAGGAAGTGAAGTTAATTTTAAGTCTTGAATAAGCATCTGTCCTGAGTATGCAAGTATTTGATGAAGCACAGCCACATAAGATGTGGATAACAATGCCTCATTAGCTGCTGTTTGTTTTGATTCAGGTTTCTCAATGCAGTTTGTTTCAGTTCACAAATTAATGTGCCAGTAACCTTTTACTGCATGGATTTCAATTTTTTCAAGAGCAACAGCTGACTGATTGGGAGGGTCTCAGACCAGATGGCAAGAAACTTGGAATCTGATTCTGATCTTGCCTCCACGAGGAGAAACAAGAAACAGTGATGTTTACCTCGGTGAAACTTAATGTAGAATAGAATTACTTCAGAGGAATCAAAATGAAACCCATGGTAATTTTCCTACTCCTCAAAGTCTTACAGAGTTAAGACTTTGAAATTTATTCAGTTTTAGTTACATTTAAATGTATTTTAAGTTTCTGAGCAATCTCAACCTTTGAATGCTTCAGGTAATGCTCTGAGCCTAATCTTATGCTTCTACAACTCCATTTAAGTCAGTGGACTTAAACTCATGGCTAAATTCCTTCCTAAATTTTGTTTCAAAATTTCTAGCACAATGTAAAACAAATTCCCACAGATGTCACATGTATTTATATTTTCTTTTAAAATGAATGAGTTGTAATATAATCTGGATTTAAAGTGTATTGGGTTTGTTTCATCTTCTGCCTTTTAGTCTATTTCTTTGTAAAGTGGTATTCGTCTTAACGGTAAGTATGCTTTATTTGGTTTCTATGAAAGAAGAGCTCAAAGAGCTCTTACGAAGAACTTCAGAAACTATAATTAAGCTATGCATTGTCCTTAGGAATCAACAAGTGTCCTCACAGCCTTTAAAGTGATCAGAATATCTGGCCAAAACAAAGATGATTTTTTTTCTGGATTTTGAGATCTGGGAACTTAAATCATTATTTCAGTGTCGTAGTTGCTGATCCAGATGTGAACTAAGAGGATCCACAATTAAAGATAATGCAGTAAAAATACTTTATATGGATTATTTCTCCATTGTCTTCATATATTTTGTTCCATTTAAGTCTGTAAATTGGTGAGAGATTAACCAGTTTCCAGTGTTTCCTGTATCTAGAGGTTGATTCCTGCAAGTGTACAGCAGCTGCGGTGAGGGAAGATCATATGATGTCTCAGTGTTGTTTCAGGTGCCTAACCAGAGGCATGGGCAGAACTTGCATAGCCCACCTGAGTTACAGCCAGTGCAGTGTATCTGGATAAAGTCAGTTTATTGTAAATGCTTGATTGATCCCTCATGTTGTCTGGTTAAGAAGAGCACATTTAAAAAAGGCAGATGTGAGGTTTTCATCCCATTGAATAGCTCTCACACTGAACCCTTCTCTTGAAGGAATTGTGTTGACCTGAACTTCCTTGCCCTATGTGTTTTTAATTTTCCCCTTTATCTTCAGTAGGCAGAATGTACTGTCTGGCCGATAGCCTTGCTGCTTAGGACTGGCTTAGAAGATCATGGGTATGTTATATCGGTACTGACTCAGTAATAATCTTGCTGTATGCATATCTGAATGGCTGGGGCTTCAGCAAGCAGCTAAAGCCATGCGCAGTAAGGAAGAGTTGGTAGACATTAACTCCCAGTTTGTAAAATGTCTTCGATATCTTTTGACTTTGGTCTTTCCTAGTAATTTTTGTTCAGCTTTGTCTACAAAATTCAATTATTGGTGATTTAATTAAATGCTAAAGGGGTGAAGCAACATGAAGAGATGTAGTGAGAATACAGCTACTGGAGCCTTGAGTAGGTCTGCCATGAGCAGATGTAATTTGCAGTGTGTAATGAGGGCTTTGTGCGTGCCATAGCCACATCTGTATTATGACACCTGGTGGTACTCCAGGTATGCAGACAGAGACAGGGTTGTGCAGCATGTGTTTGCTAGAAAACAAGTGATCAGCTTATGCATGTAGGCAGGTTTTAACATTTGGTTTTGCCCTACACTGTAAAGAGGCAGGCATGCAGAAGTGTTCATCAGAAGCACTTGGATCATAGAATCATAGAATGGTTTGGGTTGGAAGGGTCCTTAAACATCATTCAGTTCCAATCCTGCTGCCACAGACAGGGGCGTCTTGATGCAGAGCAAGAGTCAAGCAAGAACCTGCCTCCTCCCACAGTCCAGGTAAGAGTCATAGCCTTCAGCCTACTCTGGAAGCATTTGCTTTGCAAAAGCAGTAATACGTAAAACTGCCCCCAAAATGAAATGGCCTCAGCAAATTGTGCTTAAGAGACTGAAGATATTCTGCCCCTTCTTTCAAACTGCAGAATGTGATTAATTCAAATGAACTCAGCAATAACAAACACAACTTAAAATGTTGTCAGATTCTATTTGAATTACAAAAAGGCACCAGAAGGAAGTAATTCTGTTGTTCTGAGCCAGAACGTTCAAAAGGTTGCGGTTAAAAAGATAAAGCTGTGATTTTTGAGTGCTTGTGACTATGAAGTCTGATGCTGCATTTAATTACAGTCATATAAAGGTTTTTTTAAATACTTCGTTCATTGAACAAAATTGAGAGTGTTCAATTAATCAGAGTACATTGATTTTTCTTTTATGCTCTTTCAGCACATGGTTGAAGGGTTGAACTTCATGCATGTTACTGTTACCTGCTCTGAAGACCATATTGTTCATTTCCTTCAGGGCTATTATATACTCTGAGTTAGAATCTGGGGTGCTTTAGTGAAAACACCATTATGAGATAAATTGAGCTGTTTTGCAGCTTGAAGATGGGGAAACGATGGCATAGATACAGAAGTTAAAGTATTCTGGAAGACAAAACTAGTTGTAAATGAGCTGAACTGCTTTAATTCAAACTTGCCTACATAAGTCCTATGGCAGGAAAGTGATTGTTTGCAAGGAAACTTCACATGGCAGTGTCTGCTAAAGTTAAAAGTGTCTGAAAATAGGGTCATAAAGGAAGCATTATTCTTAATATTAAATAGTGCTGTAGCCCTGCCTTTATAAAGCACCAGACCTACTTGTGGATGCTTTTAACATACACAATATTTCATTCAGCATTTTCTTTGCAAACAATTTTACCTGTGTATTTTGTCTGAGAAAGTAGTTAGACTTATATAGAAATTGTATTTAAGGAGAAAATAAAATTTTAACAGTGCAGGAGTATGGGAGGGGTGGCTCCTGATTCATACATGTCAGCATGTAATGCACAGCAGAAGATACTACAGTTCCAGGTCCTCTTTAGTGTATCTTTGCAATGAGTCTGGTGAGTGATAAGTGTTGTATGCTGTATTGTACTAAGTTTTTAACATGAAGATGGGACATAAGTAGGTTGCGTGGTTATGCTATGCTCTTTGCAATACCTGTTGTATTTAATCTCAAATCACATCAGGCCTGTTGCCATGCTGTTTTTTATGCTTTTCTCAGCTTAGAAGAACAGTGATGCTAAAAATCTATTGATTCTGTTGCATGAATTAAACACATAATATGCACAAAAGCTAAACTAGTCCTAGAACCTACATCAAAATCTTCAGCTTCCGTAGTCTTGATGCTGATGATGTGAACATGGTTAAGGGTCTAAGCAGATAACACTTGGTCTGCGGTCCCATTATTTAAACACTGACAAATCCCTCCCAAGAAATGCAAGAGGGCTGGTACTCAAGATATCTTAGTGCTGTCACATGTCCCAGAATACTTCTAGATGTTGTTGGTGTTACTGTCAAAGGCACTTGCACAGCAAAGCTTGAAATTAAAAGTTTCAGTTTCTTCCGCAAGAATAGGGTCTCTTTACAGTGGTACCACAGGCAAACCCTTTTTGGGTGAATCAGTAGGACTGCAGATAATTTTCTCCTGATTTACATAGACTTGCAGTAGTTTGTTTTGTTAGTGTCTGTGGGGAGAAAGGTGTAAACTACTGGAATTAGCCCACATAGGCATGCCCAAGTGACCTCCCGATGGTTTAAAAGGCAGCTTGTGGAAGAGCAGCAAGTTCAGCTGGGGCTTTCTGGGAAGCAGGCTGGAGTTCTGTCCATAGAAGCAGCCTGGGTTTTTTCAGATAAATCTGTAAAACTGGAGGAGGTCTCCTTCTAGGTGCTTATTTTTGATGGCCAGTTAGTAGAGAAAGGCCAAAAATGAGAGCACACTCTCCCTAACAGAGTTTCTTCAAGCATTTGGTGGCTCTATGGCATGTGCTGCCTCTGACTCACCCGCATCACTAGGAAAATGCATTATCAGAAAGTATTTGAGACTCCTTCCTGAGCAGCTGAATAAACTGCTTTCTTGAGGCAAATATTGTTGTACTGTAGATGGAAATCTTTATCACAGTTTAGTCTGAGGCTAAAAGATATTTCTTGCCTTCCTTTCCTCTTCCCCTCACCCCATCTGCTCCTGTTCAGCCTCTTACTAAAGGGCTTCAGTGTAACAAAAGACATGAAATAAGTTGTCCCTGGAAGTAAGAGAGCAAGGCAACTTCTTGCTGTTAGTCATCATGTCTCAAACTTGCTTGCAAGTCATTGAAAAAAATGCAAGGCTTTTCAAACCCCTTGAAAATCTGGTTCCTACCTATTTTTCCTCTGTTTAAGAAAGGTACCAGTTAATGGAAATTCTTCCTTTCTTGGCACAAATATTTATGAATTGTTTCTTCATGCAGACTTTCTGTGGATTTTATGAGAGTGTAGAAAGGAATATGGGACAGAGTTGTTTAGCAGCTGTTAGTACAAGAAGATACAGAATAGCTGGAAAGGCTGGGGAAATATTCAGCAGCAGTATCAGGTAATGTTGGCAGTTCTTCGCACCTGGTGTGTTCTGAATTTACCATTTAGCCTGCCTTGCCAGCTTATCTGACTCAGCCACTTATCCTGACAACCAAAGCCTCTTTCCAGCACATATCATGGCTCTGTAGAAGTGAGCAGAGCAAGCAACCTACTGGACTTGGTGCTGCCTTTTGTTTGCAATTAACTTCAGTTTCACCAATTTTGCTCCCCTGAGGTTGAAGGTGGGTCTGAGTCTTCAGAGTGGGAAATGAATACCAAGTCACTTTCCTGGAACACTTGGAACTTCATTTAACAGAGTGTTTCTTATTTCTCCAGCCACACATGTGACTGAAAGCTCTTTCTTCTCAATTAAACCACAGTCCCTTTCTTTTTCAGTTTCCTGCGACTGATAAAACGTTTTCTTGTACTTGTTACCATTTCTTTAGGGTGTTGTTGGTTTTTTTTTTTCTTTCTTCCTTTCTTTGTCATTATCTGTATTCCTAGTGGATTTGACTGTATTAATTTGTTTGTGGGTATCTGGATAAGGTTTTCCAGGGCTGGAAGAGTGGTTGTTTATAAATCATTGCAAATTGCTTGTGTTCCAGTTCATTCAATGGCTGAGATTGCAAAGGAGAGGCAAGAAGGGAAAAAAACCAGAATGCAATAGCATGAAAGGAGAGGAAGTCTTGCCAGTACCTGTTTATTTTGTTAACACCAAAGTTAACCTTATGATCTCCTGGATTTCCTCTACTCAGAAAAGGGAGAGTACAAAATTGTCAGCAAAAAAGGTTCCAGGCCAGGAACTGTTCTTAGCTAATATCCCTTCCCTAGGAAGATATTTTTATCTCCTGTTTTGAGTATTGTGTTTCAGCAATCTTCCAGAAGCAGTGAGGGTTTGTGTTCTTTTTGCTGTTCTAGTTAGGCTTTTCCTATTCCTCAGAAAATACTGATTTATTGCTTATATTTTGGCTTTGTCTTAACAATTGATCTTTAATCTCGCAAATTAACCAGGTTAGGTTGCCTTTTTTGAGTACATCCCTATTCTTTAGTGAAAAAAAAATAAAAGAAAAAAGGCTGCAGTGTGGAGTCTGTATTCACCCACCCTAATCCATGCTCTTCAAGAAGGGGTAGTGTCTACTCATTTTGTTCAAAGGTCGGCCTCGGAGCCCTCTTCTTTTCTCACCCTCTTGTTTCTGTCAGTGTGTCAGGGAGAAGATGTTTTGATTGACAGCTTGTATTTAAGGGTCTTCCTTGAAGAGGTCTTTGTAACTCCCTTTCCTGAAGAATCTTTTGCGAAGGTTCTGCTGGTGCTTGAGTAAAGCAGTTTGCCTTGTAGTCCTTTCAGGGATGTAAGAGTGATTGCTGAAGAGCTGAGCAGAACTAGTTTGATTGCAAATGTCTGCAAATCTGTGACAACAGAGGAGCAGAGGCAGGAATGGAAATTGCTTCAGTTTCAGTATTGGAGGAATCCAAATAATTTTGTCTTTTTTCTCCTTGATCTGGGATAAATACAGATGCCTGTATCTCCAGGTGCAGAATGAGAAACTACTCTGACAAATAATGAAAAATGTATGCCAGATGAAAGCAATTCAAAACAGGTATTTTTCCTTCTGAGAAATTCTGTAACATGAGTCTTGCTTGTCCAGGATTACTTGCCACTGAATGAGGGACACGTAGTGCAGGATAGCAAAACTTGATGAAGTTGCTTGCTTGATGTTATTATTAGAAAAAAAGAGGGTTAATGGAGAAACAGACACTAAGTTAAAAAGGCAAAAATAAATTCTACAAAATATAACTCTTATTTGTTAAAGTAATATTTGAAAAAAAAAAAAAACCAGTAGAGAAATGGGCAAAGCTTTGAGCTGTTGAAATGATCAGACAAGTAGTTTCTGAATAGTTATTGTGTCTATCAGATCCAGCAAAGTCATGACCACACCAGAAAACTCATAGAACTTCATGAACTGTGTCAGGGAAAAAAATTGCCAGTGCTATCTTTACAGTGCTTTTGTGAAGATAAGACATTAATCTGTGAATATCAAATCCATGTTATTTTAACCCTGTTACTTTCATGTCTTTATTTTGTTAAGATGCAGGACACAAATATTAATTTTATTGAGAAGGAGATATGTGAAAGTGAAAATAGGTTCTAGCCAGGTAGAATAGTGGTGGGGTGGGAACATGCTGTGCTGAATTGCCCACACAGTGCTGCCAACGTGTATGAGTCATGAGTACCAAAGTCGCTTCCATTTATAGATTTCTTACGAACAAGAGGCAGCTATAGATGCCATTGAGTGGCAAGTTTTTTTAAGATGCTTTGGGCTGAAAATATTGAGCTCCATGGAACTGATTAGATCAACACAAGGTGCCCAGAGTAAGCCCCCTCTGAGAAATTACTGGCTTCCAAATGCACCTCCCATCCTCTGGGGAAGTTCCAGAGCTTTGATAATTGCTTTTGTCCCCAGAACACTGAAGCAATTTAAATGTTCATATAAGACATTAAAAACTGAAATATTATGCTTTAGAAGAATATCAGTATTTTGAAGGACAAACTTTGTGAAACTTTTTTTTTATTCTTATTTTCCTAAGAGGAAAATTCCAAAATATTATCCAGATTCACATTCTAAAAATTTCCAGGCTAACAGGTTACTCAGCTCTAGTTACTTCATCCATAAGGCATAAGCTGGTCATAGATTGAAAGACTCTGGTACCTTGAACTATCTGTATACTATGTGTGGTGTGAGCTATATAAACTGTGAGTAACCACATAGTGTAACAGACTTCGTCAGGTTGAGAACTCCATATGTAATGTGTATATATTCATTTAATACTCATGCACATACTTTATATATGTATGTGCGTATATATTATGTAAATTTACATCTCCACACACCAAGTATTTATGGATAAACCAAGTTTCTGAAGGAATAAGAGTTCCAGACTCCTCTTCCACCATCTTACAGAAAGAGCGGTCTTCATGGCCTTGCATAATCCAAGCTGCAAAATATCCACTGTAGATGAGGCCTTTGTGCTTGAAGTGAATATTAGGCACTCTATTGGGATATTTGTTGCTTTTGTTTCTCTTTAATATTTTTTCTTACTCTCTGTTCTATGCTAAGAAAGAATTTAGGGAATGTTACTGTTTGTACATTAATACACACAGGCTTGCATATCTATATATATATTTTTTTGATAGTTATAGGTACATTAGCTATATATTGTTTCTTAACATCAAAATCTATCACTTTTCAACAGAGGAATTTACTGGCATCCAGATAAGAGCATTTGTCCTGGCAGAGCACACACACAATGTCAGATATTTAAGTCCTAAGAATATAGCTCAGGTTGAGAGCTTGAAATTATCACTTGTGTCCTATATGAATGTCTTAACCTTGAGGCAATTTTTAGGGTGTTATGATTTCAACCTCTCTTGTGAAAACACTTATGCTTTATGTAAGTAATTAAAATACTAATTGAATCTGTATCTTTCACAACTTGAGATGAGTCCCATAACCAGTGGGCTTACAAAAGCAGCCTAGTTATCCCTGTGACTGTGTAATTGGTTATACAAGATGAGGTTACTCCAGTAGAATAATTGAGAGCAGCTCACCTGAGAATAGCAGAGAGACTGGTAATTAGTGCACTTGTCTAGGCTGTAGGGGATCCACTCAGCCAGGTATGACTTAGTCTGAGCTGGGATTTGAATTACGGCATCCCAGATCTCCAGTGAAGCTGTGACAGGTTGGATTGTGAGCTGTTTCAGAGAAAGATTGTCCGGGTTTTCATCAGAATTTTTAGGTAGTTTGGGGTTTCTCTGAATGAAAAACAAGAGAAAAAGAAATCCGTAGTTTAGGTTTTTTTGTACCAGAAGAGTTTTTTCTTGCATAGCTTTACTAAAGATAACAGCACAAGAAAGCAAAGAACTTGGCAGGAGCAGAAGGAAGTATTTACCAGTAACAAATTACTCCTGAAATAATTAATTTGTTAATATTATGGTTTACGATAATACATAATAGAAGTCACTCCTGCTGCTGATAGGAAAAGTAGACAATGGGAAACATGATGTTTGCCTTGGCCTGTATTGTGTCATGATTCCTCCAAGTGTTTACACATTTTTCTTTCTCCTGACATCGGAGTTATGGAAAAGCCTTAGTACTTTGTTTATAATAGATTCTGCCTACCTACAGTGGTTCCTTTGGGGAAATAAAACTCGAATATCTAGGAAATGTTGCAACCTATCTGCCTTGCAGAGGATGTGACAAGTTTCCTCCTTGTGCAGTACGTGGTGTCTGCCTGCGTGCCTGCTGGCACTCTCCACAGACAGGTCCCAGACGCTTCTGATTCAGGCTGTTGCCTTCCAGATGTTCTCTACCCGCTAACATGTATCTGTGAAGAATATTGGCGAGACATTGTGGAGTAGCTTGTGCTGCCCAAATTCTTGACTGTATTCATTATTTGGAATAATTATAACTCCTCTCCAAAACAGGATGGGACTGTGTACAGAACACCCAATAACAACCTGAGCACCAAAATATATTAACTCTTTACTTTTAGCAGAACACAGCTTCACAGAAAATGTTTCTGCCCTCTCTAAAGGCTTGCTATTCACATATGACCTTAGAAAATAAGAGGGTAATAGCTCCTGCTGTAGTTGCTGGTTTTGGCTTTTAGTACATTAGATTCCCCTAGTCATGCTAAATTGTGCTATGGTAGTCCAGTACTTTAAATTGCTGAATCTTTCTATAATCTGTTATGTCACCTGATTTGGCCTTCTGTGAGTAGTTTTACTCCATAATTTGCATGAGGGAGCAGGCACAATGAGTTGAGTTTCTACCATAATGTGTCGCATATACGGTGGCTGTCCTTAACTGCAAACTCTCTTGGGTGTGGAGCTTCTGGGCTTTTAATAAAAAATCCATTGTGTTGTCTGGTGCCAGTGAATCATCCTAAAATGTGCTCTGTTTCTGTCACCTAAGCAAGCCTTATGACACTGTGCCAGACTTGCCTGGAACAGCCTTCTGACTTCAATAGAGAAATAGTAGCTGGTTCCTTCTGTGGCAGCCCCTTTTTTATCCTTTTTGCAGTTCTTTTTGGCATTCAGACAGACATTACTGAAGAAGCCTTGTTCGGCTTAACTGCCCTATCTGATGTTCAGTAGTTGAAAGCACTGGAGTGGAGCCTAGGTCTGCTACTACTGGTAGATTGATATTCGGTGCAGTGGTAAGGTAAATTATTCTCTTCATTCCAATTCAAAGCTGCCTGGTGCCCTGTGTGGCAACATCTTCATTTGAGAGGTGTGAAGTTCTGGATGGGAACTGTTTAAACTCCTGCCCCTTTGAGCCAGTCAGGGAACCAAACAGTTTCTCAAGCATCATGGTCCCATACTTTTCTCAATTAATTGGAGATGCATCTCTCATTCTGTATTACTTATTCCAGTTCTCCTTTTTGCTTTCATTCAGTTTTCAGGTTATCACTTGTTATTAGTAGATGCTTTAAGAATGCCGTTGATATGACTAATGTCATCTGTTACTTCCTTCTTATTGGGCTTTAATATTTTATGTCCATGTGCTTAGTCTATGATACTTAATGCTGTTTCTGTCCAATGCATTTTGAAGATCTCTCATGAGGCTTTTTAAGTGAGTTTATCTCTTTTACCAAATGCTGCTGTGGAGTTCTGTGATTGCTCTGTGCAAGGAGAACAGACCTGAAGAATTTGTATTTAACATAAATTTTGATTCAGGCTTCTTTGTCCCCCTCCCTAAAATTTTTGAAGTTTATAAAAGCCACTTCATGCCTTGGTTTTCATCACTTTAATTGTAAGAGAATAGAATCATCTCTTCTACTTCCTAAAAAGTTAAAATGTATTAATATTCCTGTATGTGCTGTGGGGTTGGTTTGGTACAATTAATAGCTATGTGTTTTGGGTTCCTTTTCTTTCCTTTCCATTCAATGTGTCTTTCTGTGTCTGCTGATAACTAGTCTGCTTCTTTCATTTAGGAACTGAAATGAATACTATCCAAATGTACCATTTGTCCATGAAAGTTCAGTTGCTCACTGCAACAAACTTTATTGTACCCAGTCATCTGAAATTCCTGCTGTCTTTCTTCAGTTGCATCGGTGGTTTTTGTACTTTCAGTGTTCTGTTTAAAAGAATGAGAAGTGACTAATGGAGTATTTGCTGCTTTAGAGACAAATGCTGTCTCTCTAATTTTCCTCTATATTCACTCACTTTTGTAATTTCTGATACTCTGAAGCTTTTAGATCAATGTCAGTGTCAGAAGATCTTTATTACCAAATCTTGTCTGTTTTTTTAGGCTTGACCAAATAAAGACAATGTTGGCATATCTTGAGTGTTGCTTTTTCTTTGTATTTGCTCTTTAATGAGAATCTGCTTCTATGTCAGGGTAGGGCTGATGATGCTGCTTTAAACAACATCTATTGGCTGTTTAGTCTCTTTGGGATTCATTTTGGCCTTTCAATCTTTATCTGCCTAGACTTTGTCACTTTTCTCCCCTAGATTCTTATCATAGTGTCTTGTTTTCTCTTTCTGGCTGCTATCAAAGTAACATCAGAAATTTATTGCTTCCTTTTTCATTTAATTCTTCTTAGAAAAGTCTTTCTACTTTTCTAGCTGTACTATGGAATAATTGTAGTTATCACAAGACGCCAGGTCTTCAGGGTAGTTTTTTTTACATTTGGGGTCATCAGTTATGAGCTGTTAACTCCAAGGCATTTTTTGAGTTTCTCATTTTTGAGTCTCACTTTAGCTGTATGAAAGTTCCCATTATATCCTATATTTTCTTGTTTGTGTAAATATTTGCTGAAGAATTGTTAAATTTACTTTAAATGATGTAATTTACATATAAAGTTGTACATTGCTTACAATATTGCTATGTCTAGACTTGTGGTTTTCCTTGTGGAAACCACAGTTCCCTGTGAAAAATATTCTGATAACCAAATTAAAAGCAGATAGAATTTAGAATATCTGTACTGCCTTTGAGGTATCCACTCTGTTGTCATAAGGTAAATAGACTTCATGTGTTGGTGATATTTAAATGCTTTTCAACTATTTTATAAATTGAATTCCTTAAATATTCCGCTGATAAGCATTTGGGAACAAAGTCTGTTTCTTCAGTGGTGTGCTAGAAAGGTTTTGTTCAAGCCGTGTAACTGAATCTTAAATTGTTGTGCCAGGGTGTGTGCGCATACTGCAGTTCTCATATGTCATTACAAATCTCAGTTATTTCCTTTGCTTGTCCTGGCAACATTACCAGTGATTTAAGATGCTTAATATGACATTAAGACAACTGACTTATGTGTCTTTGTATAGATAAAGCTTTATGTGGGTCAATTTTGAATACTCAAAATCCAGTTAAGACCAAGGGCTTTCAACTTGCCCTTCAGCTACTCTGAGGGCAAAATAATCTCATTTTTGCAAAGAAAACTGTCATTAAAAATATTTGTCTTGGCAGTTTCTGTGAAAGTTTTTTTTTTTCAGTACAGAAGCAAACTGTATCACCTTCTATCTTGTTCAAAAGTAAAACCCCATGTCAGTGCAACACTGCATGCTCTTTATAGAGAACACATTTACTTAGTGGCACTGTGAGCAGTTAAAGTAAAGAAAATTAGATGGGAAGCATTTTAGTATAGATTTTACCTATCCAGATTGCTCAGGTGGTGAATGCATATGCTCAGCAAATGGCCATAGCAGTAGAGTGTACTGCAGCAATAATGTCCCTTTTGGCCTTTCTGAAAGCCTCTTGATTTTGTTGGTACTTGTGTTAAAAGAATTTCTCCATCAGAGACAAACTGAAGCAGCCAAGTGATATGAAAGTTTTCCCCTTATCTGTGATTGAATATTGTTATAATCCAGCAAGGTTAAGATTCAATTTGCTCACATAAAAAAGGCACTTCAGAATTTCTATGGTAGGTAGAATTGTTCATAACTGGATTCAGACACCTGGTTATCTAAAAACCTATTGTGGAAGAGAGGAGTTAGAGATTTACGTTTTAACTTTGTGAAAACTGCCTAATGTGTGCCAGCTATCATGGCCAATTGAAATGTCCCAGGTTTGCATTCAGTTAAGGGGGTGACAGCACTGGTATTTGCAGTGTTTCCTACACTTCACATTAGATGAAAGGAATGGCAAATGTTACAGTAATGTGGCTGAGTTGTTCAAGCCAATGTGCTTCATGTGTTGAGTAAAAGTGTTTATTTCCCGAGAAGCAGTGTTTTGTAGATGGCTCATGTCTCTGATGCCTCTCCCCCTTGCAGAATAGCATCTTACAATTTCTTCAGTTGAGCATGCCCACTGTTGGTATTGCTCTGATTTTACGCACTCAGGTTTAAGCAACATGAACTCTGGGGAGAGCCTTATCCTGAACAGGGAATTAACTCTCCTTGGCATAGTTTATATTGTCAAAGCTGGTTCTCTTGTGCTCTACAGCACAGTAAAATCTTGATCTGGGTTTAGGACTCCCAGCTGCTGTGTAGCACAGTTAAGAATATCCCTATTTCAGGCAAGGTTAAATCCCAGCTGCAGAGGTACAAGCTTTCCTTTCTATGGCAGTTAATGTTAATCTAATTCAACTGGTGACTAGATGATAGCTAAAAGGAGGAAAATCCTCTGGTGAAACAAAACATTAGAAACAACTGAAAAATTATATGGACTGCTGATTCTAGGATCCATTTGCTCTTTTTCTCCTTGCAGTTAGCAGGATTATTTATATATTTTTTTCTTTAATAGAACTTAAGATACGAAGCTAATGCAATTATCCCTTAAGGAATAAATGATGTGACAATCTTGCAAATCACTCTTGATGCTTCAGACGCAGTATGATTAGAGGTTACCTCTTGAGAGGGTAATGGCTTGAAATCGTGTGTGTGAGAGTTCTGCAGTGTGGAAGAATCTTATTTGGGTTAGTGTATGGATGACAGAAGAGCCACAAGACAGTTTTTTAGGACCTAAGAATTGATTGTTATAGCCTGAAATCTAACAGACCCATATGATGTGTATGTCAGAGGCTCCTAAGAAAGCTCAGTAGCTATAGTGGTAATAAAATTATCCTTTTATTGAGGAAGAAATGTTTGGAAAACAAAGGAAAAAACCCAAATAAATAGCAGTTTAATTAAATGAATTAAATGGTAAGCTTTCTCGGTGAAGGAAAGTTACTATTGGGACCAAAATAATCGTGAATGGGAGAGACAAGTAAAACAATGAATTTAATTGTACTGTGTGACTCGGCATAGTTAAAGGGCTGATTATGAAGGAATGGCAGGACCTGGCAATGCTGCACGTGAAATAAAATGACAGATGACATTCAGTGCAGATAAATGTAAACTGATATATTGAGGGGGAAAAAAATCCCAGTTGTGTATTACACAATGATTGACCATAGGTTGACTATTGCCACCCGGAGGGGGAAAATAAAATGATGGGGTTATTACAGTTCCATGAAAATGTCAGCACAGTGCTCAGTAGGTATTGTAGTAGGACAGCTACAAATTATTACAGAACAGCAGAGAACAAAATTGTCTCTATACCTTGCAGAATTGTGTGGTGCACCTGTGACTTGAATACCATGTGCATCTCTAGTCCTCCTGCATTTCAGGAAAGGCTGGTACAGACATGAGAACAAAGAAAAGCGGTTGCAGTAAGTTCCAGCAGTTACAGCTCTTCCACATTTTTAATGTGGAAGAGCTTCTCTATGAGGAATAACTAAATAATCATGGAACTCTTAGCTTGAAAAGGAGACTGCTGGGGGAAATTAGGCAGAAACTGACGGAGTCATGGTACTTGGAGAAAGTGAGGAGATACTAGCCAATTTCTCTCGTAAGGTAAGAGCATGGGGCCACTGGGTGAAATTAGTGACAGCCTTCTTTAAAGCAGTGAAATAGGCTGCTGCGTTATGTTCTGTGTAACTAAGCTGTTGAACTCCTTGCTACGAGATGCTAATAATATGTATGTCTTCAAATGGACTGGCAAACTAATGGCATAAGGAACTGTAAGTGGCTACTGAGTGTAAAGACTGATTTTCACTCGGGAATTCCTTGGCCCACAGCCAGCGCTGGGAGGATATTCAGGAAGTATCAGTATATTCATGCCATCTCCTCCTCTTCCTTTTTGGGCAACTGCTACAGGCCGCAGTTGGACAGAAAATACTAATCTCCATGGGCCTTTGGTCTGAGACAGTGTGCTTTGTTCCAAGGCTGATAAATCCCTTGTTTCCATCTTTGAGTCTCTTTCTAGATGTACCAGACTTCTCCAAGATTCTTACCAAATTCTGGATCTATACATTTACCAGGGACATTTAATACCTGGCATCATAGGAGAGATTAGTGAAGGTTCCTATTCTGGCTGCAGCAAAAGCTTGACAAATCTAAGTTTTGATAAAATATTAGGAAACAACAAACGAATGCTTTCTGACAAAACTGGTGAGACCCCACCTGTAGTACTGTGTTGAACTCTGAGGCCCCCAATGTAAGAGGGACATGGACATACTTGAGTGAGTCCAGAGGAGGACCCCCAAGATGATCAGAGGGTGGGAGCACCTCTTCTATGAAGACAGGCTGGGAAAGTTGGGGTTGTTCAGCCTGGAGAATAGAAGGCTCTGGGGAGACCCTATAACAGTCTTCCGATGCCTAAAGGGCCCTACAGGAAATCTGGAGAGGACCTTTTGATAACTCATAGTGATAGCACAAAGACTTATGTCTTTAAACTGACAGAAGGGAGATTTAGATTAGACAATTAGGAGTTTTTTACTGTGAGGGTGGTGAGGCACAGGAACAGGCTGTACAGAGTAGTTGTGGCTGCCCATCCCTGGCAGTGTTCAAGCCGAGGTTGGATGGGGCTTTGAGCAACCTGGTCTAGTGGAAAGTGTTCCTGCCCATGGCAGGGGGTTGGAATGAGATGGTCTTTGAGAGGTTGCTTCCAATCTAAGCCATTCTGTGATTTTACGAAATGTTCAGCCAGCTTTAGTCTCCAGGAGTTTGGGATGCTCAGCAATTTGCATCCTAATGAAGGGCGGAAAGGTGAAGTGGGTAGTAATGCTGCCTCCTGTTCCTGTAGGTATCCCGTAGCTGAAGCAGAGCAGCTGTGCCCTGTTGGGTAAAAGCCTGTGTCAGTGCTTAATCACATGAGTGGATGTTATTACATTTTAGGCAGTTTATCCTCATAACAGTGCCCTTTAGTACAGGTGTAGAAAATCCCTGGAGTAGCAAGTCTGCCTGTTCTGTTCAGAGTTACTTTATGGTAATTATTCCATCCACTCTTTCTCTGCACTGTGAAAATCTGAGCATAATATTTAAAGCATAGGCTAGATAGGAAATCTAAAAGAGAAAACCAGCAGGGTTTACCAGTCAAGGAGGGAAAGAGACATTTTTCTAGTTCGCTAATTCTGGCATATAAGATTTTCCAGAGTTCTGCAATATGTAGTCAAGTTATTGGCACATGATGTACCTGCTGCCGAAAGCCCTGCCTGGGAATACATGATCTGTTGCACAGCCATCCAGCTTGTTCTCTCTAGAGACTGATGGCATATTCTTTGTGACAGATACTACATGAAGCAACTGTCTGCATCTAGTTAGTTATCACTAAAAATCCATTAAAGCAACAGATCTGGTATTTTGCGGCACTTCACTGAAATCAGATGTTATCTTACAGCACATAATAGTTCTAAAAGTGTAATCTGATAGATAGTCACCTCTTTAGTGCATTCATGACCACTTTGTGCACAATGGACCTTTTTGAGTAAGTTTTATAAGGTTATCCTTGGTGGAGTTACTCCTGATTTGCAGGAAGAACAGAATCATGCCCAAAATATTTACTTTTGTTTATGTGGAAACTTGACAGAGTTTCCACATAAACAAAGGTTTTTCCTTGGAAAACCTTTCCCCAGCTTACTCATCTACAACCAGTCTCAAATCTGTAAATGCTTTACAACAATTTCTCTGTGTGGTTTCTTTTTTTGCTTCCTTCCTTTTCTTGTATACTGTCAGTTTTGCTCAGTGTTTCTAAGCCTGATCAGGCAGAGTACAGTTAGGGTGGAAGTTACTTAAAATAGTGTGCTGTGCTGTTCTTTATTCTTTCCCCAATCTGTTCTTCACCAGTGACCTACTGCATTGCTGCTAAATCCCCTATTTTTTACATGCAAATATTAACTCAGCATTTGACCCATTCATTTCTGCAGAAGTAAAGGTCTGTTGGTTCAGTATCTTGGCCAAATTTCAGCCTGGGTAATTACATGCTTGTCTACATGTTTCCTGCTGATTTTCATTTCAGTAGATGACTGTATTCTGCCTGTTGCATTTCAAGTCCTTTTGCCTTCTATTTTGTTGTTCAGTTGTTGTCCTGTGTTACCTGAAAGTACCTTCATTTTCAGTTGCATGGCAATCCATTAAAATATTCTCTCTTGACACACAGTGATTATTGAAACCTTCAGGGAGGAAATGTACTTTTATGTGCCACTGTATTATTATCTCAATTGCTATTATGTAAGAGAAAAATGGGCATATTTTCAAGTTAAAATCAAGGTGAAACAGTGGAGGACAAACCCCAAGAAGAACAAAATATTTTAATAAAAAATGCAAGGCTATAATTTAACCCTTGAAGTTGACATATTTTCAGAATTTCTTATACATGTAAGTGCAGTAACAGCTTCCGATGCATAAAACTTAATTTGTATTCCTTTTTTATGCTGTTTTGATGCTATTCCACCCTCATCCTTGTATTCCTGGCCCCGAGTAGAGTAGGTTCCACAAAGATTTTTGCTAATTGCCAATTAGTTTATTTCCTTTTCCCAGGGAGTGATATATTTCCGTTCTGTGATTAGAAGAATTGGAAAGGGCCTTCACTTCCAAAACTCTTGTCATTGTTTTTCATTAAACTTGTAATTTGTTTGCTTCCAAAGTGCATACAGTTTATATCAGGAGATGGTCACCATGGCAAATCTGCAGGCTGCTCTGCTCAAGGGCTATTGGCTGTTATGTGGAATTAATGACTCTTACCTCTGAAATTTTTAGCAGTTGTTGTTGTCTGCATAGCAAAGTGTCTTTCTCAGTATGTGTATATATATAAATACATAAGTGTAAAGACTAATCGAATAATGATGTGAGTTCAGGCTTTATTTTTATCTTGTCTTTAATCATCACCTCAAGGTGCACTGGTGTTATTAAGCTGTACCACCATTTTTTAATTTTTTTTTTTAAAAGCTTTTGTACTTCTCCCCTTTGTTCTCCTATGTTTTTTCTATATATACTTCTGCAATTTGTCCTGGTCTTACGTTGATTCATTCATGCACCTAAGATGCTGGTGAACTGGACCTCTTTCTTTCATGGTGTGTGTAAGGGATGAACTTTTATTGCAGGCAGCAGCAGCTGACATTCAGTCTCTTTTGGGGTCGAACTGTATTTCACTCTTCTGCAAAGTCCCTTGAGTTATTTGTCTCCCTATGGTGCTCTTCAGATATGGACAGTTACTCCATCTATTGAGATCATAGAATAGTTTGGGTCGGAAGGGACCTTTTAAAGTCATGTAGTACAGTCCCCCTCCAGTGAGCAGGGACATCTTCATCTAGAACAGGTTGCTCAGAGCCTGTCCAGACTGACCTTAAATAGGGTGTCTACCACCTTTCTGGGCAGCCTGTTCCAGGGTTTTACCACCCTCATTGTAAAAAATTTCTTCCTTATATCTAGTCTAAGCCTACTCTCTTTTAGTTAAAACCCATTACCCCTTGTCCTACTGAAACACTCTGCTAAAAGTTTTGTCCCTGTCTTTTTTTCCATTTTATTTATTTATTTATTTATCTTTATAAAGCCCCCTGTAAATATTGAAAGGCCACAATATGGTTTTCCTAGAGCCTTCTTTTCTCCAGGCTGAATAACCTCAACCCTCTCAGCCCTTCCTCATAGGAGAGCACTCCAGCCCTGTGGTCATCTTTATGCCCCTCCTCTGGACCTACTCCAACAGGTCCGTATCTTTCCTGTACTGAGAACTCCAGAGCTGGATGCAGTACTCTAGGTGGGCTTCCCCAGAGTGGAATAGAGAGGATGAATCGCCTCCCTTGACCTGTTTGCCATGATTCTTTTGATGCATCCTAGCATATGATTCCGGGTTCCGAGCATGTTTTCTTAGGCATGTTGAGCTTTCTGCCAAACAACATCCCCAAGTTCTTTTCCTCAGGGCTGCTTTCAGTCTTTTTTTTTTTGCCCAGCCTGTATTTATGCTTGGGGATGCACCAACCCAAGTGTATCAATGCTGACCTCAACACAGCTTTTTGTTTGATGTTGTATGGGGCCACAAGCTTGGTTAGTTTTGTATGGTTCCTGTTGGGAACTGTTGACAGTACAGAACAAAAGAATAAACCACACTCTTTTGGGCAGGTTAATTTATATGAAATGTGTTGGATGGTACCTTCTGGGCACGTTTTACATGACTTGCTGGTACTTCACATCCACTGCCTCGAGGCACTCATCATGACCTAGTACAAGCAAGGGTGTATGACTCAAGAAATGTCTTGTCTGCCATCTGTCCTGGCTGATGCAGTCTTTCAGATGTCTCCCCTGAAGCTAAGCAAAAGAATAAAGCAGCTGGGAAGATTTTGCCCAGTTTTAATGCACTTTCCTTTCGTTTAGGCATAACTTAATCTTTTAACCATGAATTTATTATGCAAAAATAATCAAAGTAAGTTCATGGGCTTTTATATTCTGTCTAGGAACTTGTTTGAAATGGAAGTTATTATTGAAATAGAATTGACATAGAAGCTCTAAGTTATCTTGGTAATTTTCTATGAAGAAGTTACCCAACCTAATTCATTCAAAATTTTGTAAGCATTAGGACATTTATTCAATTTTATCACTAGTCTCTTGAAACAAACCGTCAGTTAGTGAAATTTGCATCAGAAAACAGTTTCCCCTCTGAACTGGTTATATAGCGAGAGAACATCATGGTTACTTCAGTGAGCTTTGTTTTGTGTTTGGCAGCAGCTCTCAGAAACTTTTCATATGTAACTGTGCATGCCTGTTCACTAGAACATTTTCCATAGTTCCCAGTGATTTCCAGTGCCTATCTTCCCTTTTGTTTACCTGCAATGCCATGTACTAAGCCTCGAGAGAATCTTAAGGCACACCCTCCCCCCCCCCCCGAAGTAGTGTGTATGCTGGACTGAGTGTAAACTGAGCATACTTGCACTGTAGTAATTTGTCAGGTTCAATACTTATGCACCACTGATAGCCTGAGCCAAATCATTTCTGATTTCTTAAAATGGGAGCAAGTATATAAATCTCTATGATACCTCTTTGTGAAAACTGATATTTTATGGCAATTATCTATTCTGTAAAACTGGTTTGGGCTGGCTCTTTTCCTTTTATCTGGGAGTGAAGTAATTTTTTTCAAATGTAGCTATTAATCCACAGTTCAGACACTCCTATTTGGTACTAACAGGACCAGAAAAGTGCAGAATCTTTTTGGGATGCTGTACTCACATTGCCCATGCCTTGCATTTAATCTTCCTCTATCTGTGAGGAAAAAGGGAGCCTGTTTGAGGATTTGTATAAAGAGACTTCAAGTATTAGTTTACTGTAGACCTGATTCTCTCTGTCCCTTTGCCCTTCCATTTCTCCTTTTCTGTTGGCTACTACTGTGTACAAGAATAATCCATGCTTCAGTAGAATTGGGTGTAGTTAAAGATGCTATGCAGCCCAAAATTAGGGTGATGTTATCCAGCCCTAAAAACTGTTTAGATGTCCATGCTTTCAGGTGCCTAATTGAAATTCTAAACTATATCTGGGGTTATTGTTAAAATAGTTCTCTGCTGCTGTTGTTTGAACAGGCATCTGGACATCAGTGGGGACTGCTGCTGTTTCACTGCCCTTCCTCAGGTGGCTTTTACTCACCATCAATAACTTTCTATAAATTTTCTTTTTTCCTACATAGTAGATGCTTCCATGTGTTGTGTTCTAGACCCTAAGGGAGCTCAGGAAAAATGTTTTGCTAGGGTAAACATGAACTCTCGCTTGTTTCAAGCCGTAGCTTGATGTATTCATGAGGTTAAGTGCTCTAAAATATATCTCTAAGTTTTACAAAAACCTTCAAATTGCAAAATTTTTCTATAAATATGGATGACTTTCACAACACCTTTTTAAATTCTGATGCAAGTTTTGCTCCTGAATACTGAAGATGGAGGAAAGACAGAATTAACTACAGGAAGAGCCGTGAACAAATATTGTAGTCAATGAATATTGCATTGGCTGAGATGCAAATTTAAAAAGTCCCTTAAGATATTATTTTGGAAACAGTGTTAGTATAAAGCAGGTGGTTTAGGAAATGACTACTGTTGCTTACTGCCTTTCTAGCAACACCAAGTGCTGTCCCACCCAGAAAAACAAATGCACAGCAACTGGAAATTAAAAAGGCCTTTTATTTCTATAATTTTTATCTGTGTCAAAGCAGGATTTTTCTAAATGTTTTAATGATCCAAGCAGGTATAATGTGATGTAAAATATTTGCAATATTAATTTAAAATTACTGACTTAATTTTAAAAAGTTTGCTGAAGTTTTGTTGAAAAGTTTGTTCTGATCTGCAGCTTAAATATTCAATGAATGGTATCATATTGTCTCTAGTTCTGATTCATATGATCCTCCCCAATTTCACTTACTGCCATCCTAATTAGTTTCTCCTTGCTTTTGTACTGTTTAAATCTTTTAGCTATTTCTTAGTTCTCTACAAATAAGTGGAAAAGTAAAATAAAATTGTTTCCATCTAACCTTGTGTTCTACCCTTTGCTCTTGGAATAGCAGGTGAGCATTGCTCTGGTCTGGAGGGAAGGCTTCCTGCCTTACATGTTTCTGTGGGGCTTCTTGACAGCAGCAAGGCCGGAGAGAGGACAACTTTACTGCCTTGAATGCAGTTTGGTGTGTAACAGAAATGAGGAAGTTTGTAACATCTTCCTGACCCTGTAACCCACAGCAGTAGCAGCTCGTGCTTTTGTTAAATAGGCTTTTTCACAGACTAGGGAGAGGGTGATAGGTGTTATTCTCTCAGACGTTGCCTGGTGGCTGCTCAGCTGTGTTTCTAGTAATGCTCTGAGCTGCAATGCAGGAGGTGACAATCGGGCCCTTCTTAGATTGCATGATCTTACTCTGTCACCATGCATCAGAACAGCGTTGCAGACAATGTATTGAACTAAGATGTACTGTTTATAGGGGCCTGGATTTTATTTTATTTTTATTTCATTTTACTTTAGTTTTTTACAATTCTGTTAGCATAGTAGAACAGTACTTACAGTTGAATTAAAAAGAATGTATTAGAGAACCCATTCTGAACCTATGTCACAGGCTCTGTTAGTTCTGTCTTTGGCACCACCCATGTGTGAAACTTCATTAGCCATTTTGCTTCTGAGGAAGCCATGATCAGGAGGTACTATGCAAAGAACTAGCTACCTGTGATACAGCTCTAACTGCAGAAACTTTCCATGTTAAAACCAAACCCACCCCCCCAAACCCTATTCAAAACACCAAACGAAACCCAACAAACAAAGCACCTCTTTAAAAATGTATATTAGCTAGATATTTTGGAAAGACATGTGTGTCTAGATATCTAACATTTCTTGTAAAGAAAACAGCAGCAATAGAATAATTTTGTCTTAACAGCTGAAATTCCTTTTCTTCTGCAGTTTGTGTGATAGCTGTGACTTTTTACACCAAAAGCAGCAATCTGCTGCTCCTTCTAATCCTTTCAGCCCTTCCTGAGTATTTCTGGGGCTGTGTAGTCTGAGCTCATCAATGTTAACATGGAATCAAATAAATATTTTTCAGAGAGTATTAAAAATGTTGTTTATAATAAAAATTCTGTAATTCCTGTCTTAAGTCTGTTTTGAACGTGCTAGCAGATGGAAGGCTCTCTGCACAGGCTGTGATGGGAGAATACCATCTGCTTAGCTGGGCCACCATCTCTGCCTCTGCTGCCAATTTGGTTCTGAAGTGTGGCCTGAAAACACTTAGCTTTTGTCTCCCTTTTGTGGATGCTCTTCAGACTGTTATGTTTGGGCCTTTTCCTCCTGCTCTTCTGTGATTTGGCTTCACCCACTTCACCTCTACAGATCACAGCTGTCTCTGCTTTTGCTGTCTCCAGCAGTGATGGCATCCTTCACTCCCCAGGTTATCCTCTCTCATGACACATAGTATTCTTGGGGTAGAGCAGTGCAGTTTTGAGACTTTTCAAGCTAGTATAGTTTCCAGGAAGCTGAAAAATTGTAATGTTCTCTGTCAGACTACTTGCTTTTCTAACATGAGAAAGTACAGAGTTGATAGCAGCAAAAGCTGAAGTATAAATGCAAACAATTTTCTACTTTATTTCTAAAATGTAAAAAATGCAAATGGAACAGGCATGTTTTCTTATCCTACCGGTGGCATGAAGAAAACACTGTAATGGATACTTGCTTGGAAAAATGCTGTATTTTAAAGGCATTGTGCCACATCTGAAGAACATCTTTAGAGATGTTTTTGTCTTAATCTACCAAATAGGGCTTGAACATCAGTTTAATTTTCAAAAAAGTCCATTAAACAGCATAAATATTAAACTGTATCAGCAAATTGAATCATCTAGTTACTCTTGCATTCCATGTTTTCACTTCCCGACTCCAGAGCAAATCAGGGAAGCAGTAACGTTGCAATAAGCTGCTGAGATTGAGTTTCTGGCAAATGACCTTGTGGGCATGCATATTCATTAATCTGCCAAGTCTGTGACCCAGATCCCTGTTCCTCCTGGGTTCACCTAGTTACATCAGCTGTCACCGGATTTCTGGTGACATCACAGGTTCTCCTGACCTGAGCCCTGTGCTTGAAGCAGGTAATTAAGATGAGCAGTAAAAAGCAGTGACTTGGAAAGACAAACTGGTGGGGGCTGTTCAGCTTCTCTCTTGTTTTGGGAATGGACTTTCAGAATTGTGGTGGGAAATGGCCCACTCTGTGAATAGGATTCTGTAGTTTTTGCTTGGGCTTTTTTGCAGACTGATCGTAAAGAAGAATAGTCTTTAAGATTTTAGAAAGCCAACAGGAAAACAATATCCACCTTTCCCTATTCAAATGATTTTGTACATACATGAACAATTGTTACCTCCACCCTCCTTCCTAGGGCTCCTCTCATCATTACCACCAGATGCAGTACATGTGGATTCTGTGGTGGCCTCTGCTGTAGCTGGCTGGTCTAGAGATTGCACTTGATGGCCTGGAGACTTTCATTGTGTGTATTCTTGCTGGTTTTCCCTAGGTGCAAGAAAGGCTGTATAGGGTCTGTGGGAAGAGGCTGCAGCCTCAGGAAATGAAAAAGCCTATACTTTCTTAGATATTGCATTCAACAGATGTGTGCTAGGGGTTAGATTAAAAAATTCTCAGTTATGTGAAAAGGCAGCTTGCATCTTCAAAAGTAGTCAAGGGAGTTGTAATTTTGAGCTCAATTCAAAGTGTATCACCCTCTTTTTGCAGTTTAGATAGGCCCCAGGAAAAAGTTTTTTCTTTCTGTGGCAAGTATGGAAATTGCTTTAAACCATCTACTCCATTTCAGCAACTGTCCTTTCCTGGTCCTTTTCCCACTCATCTAGGCTGGAGAATAGCAGCATCTGCCACTACGAGCTGCTTTTTACCTTGCATTGACCCAGCCTGCAAAGAACACATGCTAGAGAGTAAGGGGGCACCTGAGAGTTGTTTTCTTCTGTACCAGTATAAGGGCAGGGCAATCCAGTGAGTTATTTGCAGTGTGTGAATTTCTTGGGCTTTTTTTGTGTTGTCTGTTTCGTCTGAAGAAAACTGTTTTATCCTCAAAATTGTCAAAATTTCCGTTCCACCCCCAACTTTGTAAACCTTAGTTAACTGAAGAATGGGAGCCTGACTCTCTTTGCAACCTGCCTTTTCATTATAAGTATCATAGTGTTTAGTTCTGAAAATTGGCTGTTGTTTTCCAAAGAAGCCCATGAAGAACTATTTAACATGTTGTATATTTAATCTGCACAGTGTATTTCTAAATTGATTATGTGTATATATATCAGCATTAAAGGGATGACAGTGAAATGTATGGATATTTCAGCCCAGTGTACATCTAGATTGCCAGCTATGTTGAGACTCATTTTTCACTGTTTAAAACTGTAAAGCAAGTTTCAGAAAATACTTATTTTGATCTTTTCCAGGTTAAAAAAAAAAAAAAAAAATCATTGTTCAGTGGCAAAAGTTTTAAAGGTGCTCTTATCAGAGTCACACTTTAGCTCTCTAGAACCACATTTTTAAAAGCAAGTCTATATTCTACTCTAAATGCCACTACTTTCATAAATAATACACCTCCAGCAGTTTGTTTACTACTTACTAGTGGTAGTGCCTGTCCTCATTTATTGTTTGTGAATAAAGTAGCTGGCAGAGGGAGAGGTCTTTCTTCATAATGCAGGCACCACTTTTTGTATTAAGCATCAAGCCACAACACTGGATTTACTTCTAAGCTCCATGTATTGTTCTGGCACTCTGAGAGTCAATTGCAATGCATTGGACCAGTCAGCTCTCGTTACTCTCAGCTGGGAAGGCAACTTCCATTAGTGCTTGTTCTAATGCACACTGTGCAGTCATCTGCAGGTCACTGTGGATAGGGTGATTGCTGTGAACCGCCACATGACCCAGACAAAACACCATATTTCCCTGCTTCCTAAGCAGCAAATCATCATTTTGACTGCAATGCCCAATGTTATTCACAACCTGAGCTCTCTAGATTGACTTTGCATTTTTTAATTTGCCTTGGTGTCAGAAGAAGTAAATAAAGGCGAAATCACTTCATGATAATGCACAGTATGAAGCCACTTGAAACTCTCCAGACAGATGATTTTAAAATGCCTTTTCAGTGTGTGTTTGAGGACTTAGGAGTTATTTCCTTCATTGTATGCTTTCTTTGAAGAACTGATCAGAGTTCTTAAGGAAAACTTTGGTTTCAGCTATTATTTTCATTTTATTAGAAGTAGTAAAGACTGAACATGGCCAAAATTGCCAAATTGTAGCTTGTCCTAGAATTTCTTCGTGCTGTGGAGAGAAGCTCGTTTGATTATGCCTGAGAACGAAATTTAAAGATGTCAGATGCCATCAGCTGGCATTATATTTTTTTCTACTTTGTCCAGCTGAAAAGATATTATAGGTCTTGGCTGCATGTTGCAATATAATATATTGTGTAATATGTTTTAGTATAGGTCTTGGTTATTGCTTACACAGTCTGTTCTTGCTTTGTACCCTTGCACTGTTCCATACAGATTGAAAACATTTCTAATAACAGTATAAGGTCAGCTGTCCACCACTGGAGTTGTGCTAGGTTTGCTGAGCAAGCTGAATCCAATACAGTGGGAAAAAATGACCCAAAGTAAGTAATGTCAAAAGCTCCAGTTCCCTGGATCTGTTACACACTGTACCTAGTCTTATCTTGAATAAGGTTGTGGAGTCCCAAGGAGCCCAACATCTGTCTTGTAAAATATTCCTGGAGCTCTGCTCAGGTATGTGGTAGGTGCTGTCTGGACTTTAGCCACCTGAAGATTTCTACAAGTTGTTAGGTAATATATGCTGCCTGACCCAGCCAAGTTCTGGGGTAAGTTTCTTTCCAGTAGAAACTTTTGTTTTAAAGTTACCAGGGCATTATTCTCTTTCAGTTGCATTGAGGTGGGGAAAAAAAAAAGTGATAGTGGGCAAACTGAAGCAGTTTCTGCAGTTTCAGGTCATACCTCCTGGTTTTCAGAGAGGGTCACTGCTATCATCCTCATGAGGTCATGAGAGCTCCCAACAAAGCACTGGCATTTGGGCAACTTATTTTCACCTCTAATGATCATTACTGTGTGGGTCAGCACAATTTCCTTCCTCTTCCTCCTCATCCAGTGGCTCTGCATTGCTGACACTGCCAATTGAATTCTCTGCATCATTTCTTTCTCTGTCAAAGTATCCAAACTGCTGTAGTTTTCATTAGCTGACTAGTACTAAAGGAGCATAACTGAGATGGGGTACACATGACAAATATGAAGTTAGCATATTATGTACCACATGTTGATGGATGTTAATGAGCTCCCTGTTCTGCCTCCATGTCACCTCTGATTTCATCATTAAATGACAAGGCTCTGAATGGTGAAATGTATCTGGAGTACCAGCAATTTATTTCCTGCCATCAGAGAAGATTAGTCTGTATTCATCTTTTGGAGAAAATCAATGTGGATTAAATTCTGCTTTGGCCTTACATGGTACCAAATTACAGCATGTGGCGATATTTTGAGGGCAAGGCGGGGCAGATCCTCCTACCTGGAGCTAATGGCTGGGAACACAGCTCACATGGGTCCTGGGGCTCTGCAGGGAGGTTGTGGCCATTGTGGTACATTCCCCTTGACTTGTGTATTTGTTGCTCTGTGACCTCACAGCCCTTGAGAAGTGGGCCTAGGCTGTGTAGGGTGTTCTTTCATGAGGTCAAGGTGATGCATATAGATCATGGTACTGGCAGAAGTGTGGTCCCAGTTTTTTTCTCTATTTCATGTGCTCTGGGACTGTTTTTGCTTTGACATGATTTGATTGAATTTAGTGTCAATGAAAACAGGACCTGGAAGCAGAGGCTGGAGGAAGCAGGAGTCTAGCCAGCTGTGTATAGGGTTAAAAAATAAAGAAACATCTTCCATGTCTTGGTATTCTTGCTGTGGTCTGGCTGTCACATCTTATCATCTGCAGCTCAACAAGATAGGCAAGCATGTGCAGAGTCAAATGTAGACACTGTTCCACCAAACTCTACTTTTTCAGTCACTAATGACTTTATGCCAAGGGCTCTAATGCGGCCAAAGCTTTCTGTGCTTTGCCTTACCCCAAAACTCAGCGTTTCTGGAAAGTCTGACCTCAGTCTAATTGTGACACAGATGGTTAAAATATTCTTTTTCTCTCTGACTTGTTTTTGCCTGTGATCCTGTCTGAATACAGAGTGCATTATTAACAGCTCATATTTACACCATTTGTGACTATTGTATTTTTTAAGATGAAGATGAGAGTAAATGATCATGCATTCCCTGCACAAATTATAATACAATTGTATTACATTATTTCCTTTTTTTGAGAGCTTTCATTACTATGAAACGATGATGTCATATTAGTAAGAATAAACCCTAGTAATATGCAAAATAAGTTATTCTAGTTTTATGTCAGTGTAACTTTGATAGATATGGGCACAATGTAGAACATAGCCCAAGGTGACGAATCTGATTCAGTGGTGGGAATTTCATTTCACACAATTTTTTCAAGGTCACGCTCACTCTGTCTTCTGGGGTTTAAAAAAGGGGGAAGGGTCAGATAGTCAAATATATACAAAAACTATAGACAAGTTTTTAAACATATGTTGGATGAATGTATGAAATAATTATACTGTTTTAGAGATCCTATCAGTCTTTACCAGTATTCATCATTTGAATAAGGTATATCTCCAAACATTTGTGTTCAAAATCAAAATGCAGCCTTTATGGTATGCCTGCGTTAGATTTGAGTCTATTGATCCATAATACCCACTCATCTCTTTACTCTTTTAAACGTCTGCAATTAATAACTGAAGTTTTGGCTCTGTTGCACTTTTTTTTTTAGACTTCCCCTTTCGATGAAACTTGAGAAGTACATTCTTAGAATCATAGACTCGTTAAGGTTGGAAAGGACCTTAAGATCATCCGGGTCCAACCCCCCTGCCATGGGCAGGGACATCTCACACTAAACCATGACAACCAAGGCTCTGTCCAACCTGGCCTTGAACACCGCCCGGGATAGAGCATTCACAGCTTCCTTGGGCAACCCATTCCAGTGCCTCACCACCCTTACAGTAAAGAATTTCTTCCTTATATCAAATCTAAACTTTGCCCGTTTAAGTTTTAACCCATTACCCCTTGTCCTACCACTACAGTTCCTAATGAAGAGTCCCTCCCCGGCATCCTAAAGGCCTCCTTCAGATACATTATGCAGTTGCACACTCCTCAGAGAGGGTCCTCCATTATATTTCTGAATAATTAGCGAAAGAAAATTTTCAAGACAAATTCTCTTTTAAAATTATAACCCCTTGCTGTTGATATTAACCATTCATTGCATTTCATAACAGTATGTGCTCATGCATATATATAGAAGTATCTGGGGTAAAGACAACGTGGCTTTCTCAAAGGCACAGAAGGCAGCCAAGCAGTTCAATCTTTCTTGGCCCAACACAGGACCAAAGGTTGTGTCACAGCTGTGGCAACTAATAATGTAGCAGAAAAATTAATCAAATCTTATAAATGGATCAGTTTTCATTTCCAGGAGTCAAGTCGTAAAGAGAGAAACATCTTTAAGTGTTGTGACTATTCCTATTTGCATTGTGGCCCCTTTCCTTCCTTCTGCTGGTATGGGCAGAGAGAAGGAGGTGCAAATTGTTGCAAACTGTGGGTTTTTTTTAATCCTATTTTATGTCTTCTTTTCTATTTTTGTTTTCCCTGACAGGGCAGGTTAAGGGAGGTTATAGTTAAATGAAAATGATTCTATTAATTATAATGTTCTTCCCTATGTTATTTTAATGAGATACTTGAATGGGACTGTGAATTTGCTCAGCTGTATGTGAAGTCATCTATTGCCCTCCCCTGAACAATAACCTTGGCTAATACTTGTAAAGCAGCTTTGATTAGGAAAGGGGGTAAACCTGGGAGGTGCTAAAAAGTGCTCTGTGATGCACATAGTAAGTGAATTTTATGAAGGCATTTACAGACCATCTTCCCTGAACATCAAACAGCTCATTACCTTTCCATGCAAATTTTTTTCTGCATAAAAATTGAGGTGCAATATGGGTAAGTGCAATTCTGGATTGGCTTTTAAGTTTGCAAGCAGGAAAGCATGTAAATCTGTGAGATCTGATAATAGGGGACTGAGTACTTAACCCTGTTTTGATTCTGAGTGTCTTTGTCATAGCTCAGGTGTCATTTCAGATGACATGTATGTAATTCTGCTGTGTCATCTGCATAGTGCTTTAGGAATTAGAAATAAATTACAGCATTACAAGACTAGGTCCTGCGAAGATTGACGTGAAACATTTTGCTCTATTTCAGAAGGTTATGATGTCACCTGTGTTATTCTGTAGGAACAAAATTTACATTTGTTGTCCTTACTAGGAAATTATTGTGGTAACAATAGTAAATAGTATGGGAAGAGAGATAATTAGTAACCAGTTCTCAGGTTTCTTGTCAAAGATAGACTAAAATATTACGACGCTCTGTGTAAACTTGCTCGTACTCCTCACTCTTTCATGAATTTCTGTTTTAATCTTTTTAAAGATGAAAATCTGCAGTTTCATTCTGCAGCAGAAATCAGTGGCACAAACTTTAATAACCCTCAAGTTACATGCCAGTCCAATTAATTCTTCCTCTCTCTGCAACCCTTCCTCTTTGCTGTTCTCTGGTCCCCTCCCCGAGATGCCGAAAGCTAAACAAAACAAAATTAATAATGAAAATAAAGCACTGTAATGCTTTGTAAGTAGCTAATAGAAAATCTGCTCTCCTGAGTGCTTCTCTAGCAGAAAGCCCAAGTGGCTGAGCTGCTGGGTAGCTCCTCATAGGTGTGTCATTGAGAAGAAATCGGTTTGAGTGCTAATCCTCATTGGGATTAACAATCTAATACAGTGATTGATAAATATTTTAGGATGGTTGAATTACTTATAATTATAATGTTGATAAGTATGTAAATCATGGAGGAACACCTCATGGTGTTTGTTTTCTGTGATCAGTTTTGATATTTTTTTTTATTCATAGGAATACTTAAAATGGCAAGGAAGCTGTGTCCCTTTCACAGCAACTTGGCTTCCAAGCATTCCTAGAAGCATTGGCTTCCAGGAGGACTCTTAAACTTCTGAACACAAGTGTAACTTACCCTGTACACTCCTTTCCTCTTCTGTCCCTGCAAGCTTATACCTTGTTTTCTGAGCTGGGAGTATGTTAATGCGTTCCATCATGGTCATTTGTTAAGGTTAAGTCCACTGGTTAACATTTGTCAAACTTCTCCAGTTTATAGAGCAAAGGGAGAAATGCTTCAAATGGAATTGTCATTTCAGTGAAGGGAATTTTTTAGAGACTGCTGTTGGCAGATTTGCTTTAAGTGAAAATACAATTTGAGAACAATGAAAACCTGAAACAGAAGTTTTGTTGCTTTAACTCAAATTCTGGACACAGCAGACCATTTGAGATTGCAGGTGAAAAGGATGTATTGGTGCATAGCTTTCCACGCTGTGACTACAACATTAACATACATGTGCTGTGCTGATCATTCAGAAACAAAAGGAGCGAAGTTACTGCTCCCCTGCTCCCCTTGCTGGTGCACTGATTCATGTTCAAGGAATGCCCTTCGGCTGCACGAGGAGATTAATTTCAAGTGGACTGTTCACAAAGTTCTCTACGTGGCATAACTCTGTCCAGCTGGCAGTGTACTTGGAGTGCAGAATATAGAACTAATTCTGCAGGTGCATGCTTTTGATTCATTCAACTTCACAGTTTTCAGTCGCATTTGGATTTCTTTATAGTGCTTTTGGAGGCATGTTTCTAATGAAGCTGAATTGTCAGTTGCAATTTGTATTTAAAAACTCTTGTGGAAGGTCCTTTTAATGCTTTTTAAAGGACAACACACAAATCCATAACCACTGTGATTTGTGGGGGAGGGGGGCACACGAACTTTTCCCTGAAAATGTATTTTTTCAGTTGAAAGTATAGCAAAAACTTTCCTAGATAAAAGAAAAATACTGTGATAATTTTGCTGTTTGTAATGTTCAAATAAGCATGCTTTCATTATCTTAAGACTTCCCTGAATTACAGTCAGTTGGCTGTAAACTTAGATTTTCTTTAATTTGGGATCTGATAAAACTCAAATCAATGGGCTGGACGAAAAAACATTTGAAAGCATAATCAGCAGCTATTGTGGTGAGTGAAGAAAGTTTGTGCTGTTATATTTAACATCATGTTATTAGATATACAATGAAGCCAGCTATATGAAATGCAAATTGTTGGAGCACGTAATTATTAAATAATCTGCTATTTTCCTGTATATAAAATAATTAAAGGTTTAATTTTCTTTATCTGTGCTTGTCCACACTTTGATTAGCTATTTCTTTGTTATACAAAGTGTTTCAGTTCCTCAAATTAAGAAAAAGTAATTATTGATTTTTGCACTGTTGTTTTGCAGTAGTCAAGCACCTAATACATGCTTAATGCTTATGTAGGACACATGCTTCTTCTCTGAAGAGATGACTTGCCATGAGTCTTAAATGAGAAGCAAAAAGGCTAAATATTTGCATTTGTTATGCATACTCTTTTCTTTCTGCGATTACCCCCACAACCCCAGTATACTCTATCTGCTGGATGTGGAGACTGAGAGGGATTTGGTTTTGGCATTTCTATGGGTTTTCTGTCAATTACATTATTACCATTTTCCTAATAATTCACAATATTGAATCCTGCAAATCTATTTAATGGCAAGTCATCTAATGGCTGTTGTTGGATGTGGCTTGTCCTTCTTCACTCCCTCTTTTCAAAAAGAGGAGAAGGAGGTGTTGTGTTATTGCCTGTATCAGTTAGTAAATTAATAGCTTCTCATCAGGTGTTTGGAATGCAGTAATTAATGTCACTCTATGTCACATTTCAAAGCTTGCCAATCCTGGAGCTCAGAAATGTTTTGAGGCTTCCCAGGCTCATGAGTAAGTAGAGATGGTGACAGAATGGAAAAAAAGTTTGTCGTTGGTCCTAGCCTCTGTGTGTGTGTGTGTGTGTGTGTTCAAGCCTTGCTCCAGACTTCCACCCTGAGTTAGCACAGCACACCCACAGTGAATTGTGTAAGTGATCTGAGTTCCAGTATGCAAACACTGTACATAGGCAAACATACATATTTACTATAGGGAATCCTAGGCAGAAATGCGGCACCCATAGCTTCATGCTGTGGTCATCACCAACATGGAACCACTGCTATTTAATGGCATTAGCCACATGACTACCCTGTGTGCTGCACAAGCTTGTATTCCCCATGGAAAACTTCGAATAGGCCTTAGACAGCTCTAAACCAAAACACTACATCCCCATCATTGATCAAGACCTATTATTCTTGATTCAGTTTCAAGTGGAGACCTGGCTACAGGTAAAATATATGCTAAAAAGATGAAAGATGTTTTGCAGACAGTCGTGCACTTCAGTTGTAAGAGAGAAAGAACAACATGCTTTGTGAGGTAGTGAGTTAAAGTTCAATGGGAATAGCCACAATTGTTTAACAAGATTCAATGGCAAGGTACACTTGATTATTTACTGCATAGAGGACAGGGTTGGACAAAACTGTCAGAAAGAACCCCCTTGGTTTCTGTAGTTCTCAGAGTTATCTAGGTACAGCTGGGTCCACTCCTAGTCCCAGACTTGGTCAATGTTTATGTCTAAAGGTTTATATATGCACAATCAATCCTTTATATGATATAGCTAAGATCTCAGAGTTTAGGGTGGTATTTATTAATCATTTATGGAGAATTTGTTGTGGCAAGGGATTCCTCAACTTCAGGGAGTAACATTCATAGATGTCCCCGCTTATGGAGAGAACTGGTGTGCAGCCTGCTGCCATACAGGAGAGATCAGGCCCTGGGCTGTCTGTCTTAGTCATATTTGCATGTCAGTAAGACAGCTGGGTCACCATTCCAGACAGCCCTTGGCTGCCATGTTGCCATCTGTCCCCCTAAAATTCAGAGGAAGCTGCACTAAGCAGCCAGCCATCACAACCTCCACCGGTGGTTATGGCTTCAGCAGGGAGAGGAGAGTGCACCACCACTAAGGTGGTGCCATTAAGGTACAGAAATGCAGTGGCTGGTAAGGTCCTGTTTGGTGTTATGGCTAAGCCCACCTCATGGCCAGTGGCGGCCCTGGAAGGGCACAGACCATCACATGGTCTCATCTCCTTTTGTTCAGGTTGTGAAGCTCATCCAAACCCTCAGGGGACAGTTTAGGAGCTAAACCAGTTGAAAAATTGTGTGTGTAGGGTACCTTCCCTGCTCTTTGAAGCTGTCCACTGCAGGCTCCCCAGCAAAAGGCAAGAGAAAGCATTAAGGGAAAGGAAGAGCGAAGGTGACAGAGCATAGGACCACCTCTATCAGTAGCAATAGTGTGTTGCAATGTCCAACTGTATCACTGTAATAATGAGCTAAAGCAGTAGTTGCCCATCAAGTGAAGCAGGCAGCTTTATGTGATGAGGCATGCAGTTCTAAGGGAATGACCTTGTATTTATGATGGACCCAGTTCTGCTCTTAACTCTGTCACAGACTTGCTGGGAGGCCTTGAGCAGTTTCCCACCTCGTTGTTTCTCCATTTAAGTGGCAGTAAGACTGCCTTTCTCATTGACAGTTGCTATTCAGGTGCTGGGATGTCCTTTGGTAGGGAACATTATGAAAGCAAAACCTTAAAGTGCAAAGCTCTGAATGTGGAAAATTACTAAAAGGCATGCTAATTTGCTGTAGTTCAGTGTTGCTTGGACCTACAAGCTGAAAAATAAAGGAGCTTCCTTTTAATTAAAGTTAAGTCTTCATTACTCCTGAGTAGAAAAGAGCTCAATATGAAAATATCATTGCTATTCAGAACTACCAGAATCTATTGCAAGTCATCTGTGAATCATCGCTAATTAACAAGGTGCTCTATTACAGGGCTGTCTCAACTATGACAAGCTATTCTTTGCAACCCCCTAAGCTAAAATCTATTAGCTTTTAATTATCTCAATTATTTTTAATATTTTGGAAGATCTGTTTGTGGGGTTTGCCTGCCAAAGGACTCCAAAAAGTAAAACTGCCATTAAGGGCATGGAGTTTGCCTCCCAAGAAGGATATGCAGATTCCCTGAAGTATCTAGTAATCAGAGCTGACATGAAGTATCTGTACAATTTCCTTGTATGAGCTTTAGAGCCACTGTTCATTTTCAGCCACTATATCATCAGAAAATGTGCTAGGTTTGAGAGGCAAATAAAAGTGCCGAAGAAGACCAAATCACCTACGTTTTAATTTGAGAGCAATGTTTTGCAATATGCCAATGAATGGAAGACTTTCAGTGTGGCTTCATGATCCTCCTAGAAGTATGATATGGAATCTGATTTGGGGGGGGGGGGGGGGATATAAAACTGTATTTTCCACACAAAGAAACTGTAAATAGTAAATTTGAGATACTGACAGTGAGTTGTCTACATAGCCAGTGCATATTAGCTTCAGCAGCCAACTGTCTCAGAGTGTTTAGAAGAGTTCAGACCCAGCTGGATATGAATTCAACAGTCAGCATTTAATATATATGAAGCCAATGTGTTATATACTTGCTGATTTAGCGATAATACAGTGGAAAAGATACTTCTGGAAGTGTTAGTGAAGAATGCATTTCCCACATTAAGGGGAAATCTGGATAGACAATGATCATTGAAAGCTTAGGGCAGCTGCATACCCATTGTGACCCATTTGGTAGCTGCCAGCATCAGATATGTGTACATATGTTCCTCTTGAATTTTCCAACCTGTATTTGCTAAATCTCAATGCTATAGTTTTCAAGTGTGTCTTCCTCTTTACAGGGACATGTGAATTTTTCAGATAGCTTTTCTTCCTTCTCCCTCCTTTTGTCTCTTCAAGGCATTATTGTTTGCTGGTATCTTCCTGCGGCTACAGCAGAGGAGGGAGGAAAGCAAATATCAGACTAATTCTGTTTCCATAGGAAAGAGGGGGCAGCATGATTAGCAGAAGTTATTAGCATTACTTCACTAAGATTTGAGAGACTAAGTATCATTAGTTTAGAAAATATATGCTGGGTGATGAAGGTAATTAAAACAATGCTAATGTAGTACCATTAAAAAAAGAAGGGGGGGGGAGGGGG
>JANRGW010004080.1:10661-42491 GCA_024733675.1 Psilopsiagon aymara | reverse complement strand
GAAGAAATTCTTTACTGTAAGGGTGGTGAGGCACTGGAATGGGTTGCCCACGGAAGTTGTGAATGCTCCATCCCTGGTGGTGTTCAAGACCAGGTTGGACATAGCCTCGGGTGGCATGGTTTAGTGGGAGGTGTCCCTGCCCATGGCAGAGGGGCTGGAACTAGATGATCTTAAGGTCCTTTCCAATCCTAACTATTCTATGATTCTATGTGTTTATCAACACTGATCTTAGAAAAAGACGAAAAATGCCCTGAAATATTAACATTGCTCTGAAAGATGAGTAATGACACACTGGTGACCGATTTACTTATTTCTGTAATAGATAGTACTGCAAGTACTTTCAGACCCTGCTTGCCATCAGGTTCACAGCTGTAATAAACTGACCTTTCATTACATTCACTGCACTACATAGAGTCCAGACCAATAAAATGACTCACATCATCTCTTATTCAGCTCAGCATTTTATATAAAGAATAAAAAATAAATAAAATTATTTCAATGAGTACTTTGTACAAAGATCAAATACCAACTATTTAGTTTCCTCTCTATATTAAATGCAAAATTGCCTTGGTATAGGCTGTCCAAGAATATTCAGAGAGAAAGCAAGACAACTTAGCCTCACATCAAGCATGTAACACTTGCTACGGCACAGTATCCTAAGTACATGTGTGCTGGGCTCACATACATAATCCATCATAACATCTCTCTTAGAAAGATGTACAGATAGCCTGAAAACAGAGGTAAAGTCAAGCAGCATGTGCCAGTACACTCAGAAATAGGATCAACTGTATATGACAACTCTAGAGCTGGAAATGTTAATATTCAGAAATAAACAATTATACTTTGTAACAGCAGAACTTTGCCACTCTCGTGTTACAATGCAGTCAATGGAAGCTTTGTGTGTATTTGAAATCAAACTTTAATGCTGAAAACATTTTACATTATTCCAGGTTATAACTTTGTCCTATGCAAACTAGGCATTAGAAAAAGCAAACAGAAAACAGAATCTTGTTTTGTTCCACTTACTCATTTACCTTACTGTTTTTTACAGCTTGCTGCTAGTTGCCTCTGAAGAAAGGGGCTTTAGTTATTAGAGAAAAAGAACAGGAAAATGAAGGAAGATACAACTTCAGTAATCAAGTATCGGTTTTCATATTTTTTCCAGTCTACAAGACTGTTCATGGAAACCCCTCAGAAACAGATGCAGCTATAAAGATATCATTTACAACAGTCACAAAGATACATTTTTATGCTGTGGCTTCCTATCTTATAGGAACATTCTTTTCAAAACTCTTGAAAACTTCTCCTAAGAATTCAACCATGGCAGCTTGATCAGACAATGCTTTAATATAAATGGTAGCAACATAACGCAACATTTACCCATTGTCTGCACAAATAACCCCACACACAGGGTTAGAACAAAACATTGCAAGGACTGAAGCTGGCTCAGCGCTCATTTCAGACAGTTAATTCCCAATTCAAGCCCTTTCCCTGCACATGCTGCCAGCCATGTCAGAAGTAGGTCACTGGCCATATCTGGTAAGCCTGTGCTTACACCACCAGATGTCTTTCTCCAGGCATCAGAAGTCTTAAAGTGCACTCTGTGTCTCAAAGGCAAATCTCTAAAAATCCTATAACCCACCTACACTGTATTAAGAGTCACATCTAGATAAAAATGCATGAAATTAATTCCTTTTACTTTACATTAAAAGGATATCTATTATTTTCACATACTCCCAAAATAACTTGAAAGTCAGGTATCTGACAACAAAACATCTCTTACATTAACATGTACCCTACTCAAGTTAAAACTAAAATTACTATTAACTGCCTGCCATAAACTAATTAAATTCCACTACTCCAGAGAACATTTAATTAAAGAACAGAGGCAGCCTACTAAAACGGTAAACAGAGTACGAAACATACCACAGTAAGCCTGTTATTTTGCTGATTACAAAATCAGACATAGCCAGTATTTGCAACTACACATTTTCCATTTGTTCACAAAAAGATTAGGATTATACCTGTATCGTCAGCCATAACAATAGCTCTTGATTTCCACGGACAGAGCAAGTATGTTGGTATCTCCAAAAATTAATGCTGAAGGCAAAATAAGAAACAGTTTATCCTCACTAGTCTTGCAACACGAGCAAACAAGTTTCCTAAAGCCAGCTCAGCGGGAACCTGAAACTGGACCCAAGAGAAACCTCTCCTCCAAATCTATTTTTAGAGCAGTTATCCTCAGGAGCCAAATGCTTTTCAGAACTCATATGGCAATGTAGTTCTGACGACAATAAAATTCATTTACTCCTCCAAACAGAGCATCCTGGGTAGTTGATCCTTTTCCCTCCCCTTAACCCTCCAAGATAAAACACAGCAGCAAATGAAACTGAACACATTGCACTGTAGTATTTTTCCTGCAACGTATGCCACAGCGCCTGAGCACTAAGAACATTAAATCCATCAGCAGAAGCTGAAACACAAGTCTGAACACAAAGCTTGCCTGCTCGCATTTGTTAAGTTGGCCTTCACCCAAGAAACTTTCTCCATGTTGGCACTGCTCTACCAGGCTTCCCGAGTATTCTCTAGAGACTGCTCACTTGAAACTTTTTAACTACATTAAGAATAAAAGTTAATTTCTAAAATGCAATTTTGAGTCTTTAAAAGAATTACTTAAAACCAACCACGCACATTCTTGTTAAAGATTTTTCAGATCAGAACTGTTCCCCTGGTACACCACATGTCTGCGTGTAGCAGACCCAAAGAAGGGTTTCTGATGGGTTTTCCCAAAGCAAATCCCATATAGCTAAACCAGGAAAATTTTCTATTGCTTGTTAAGAGGAGCAAAGGTGTTGAATTTGCTTTGCTGCCCTCCCTTTCCATAAAGGAGTAACACTAACTCATCTCACTCATTCTTTTTAATTCTGACAATATTCACCTAACCTGTACAATTTAAAGCTAACACACATACACACATTATTAATGACCAACACACTCTCTTAAGAGCCAGAAAAGGAGGAAAAAAAACCTGTAATACACTATTAAATTTTAACAAACTATTCTTTTCCCCACTGCATTTCAAACAAAAGCCAGCTCCTTTTGGGTGGGAAGAAGACAGAAACAAACTCATTTGTCATTAACAGCAACCCTAATAAAAACTTTAGATCTAGCACTATGCCTTTCTTCCCCCATGCTTCTTCAAATAACATAACCATCAGGTAGATAGAGTGAACAGCAGAATCTTATGGCTACTTTGAAAAACAACATATACCGCCAGTGGTTTTAACACCCAGCAACTAAATACCAAACACAATTCCCCGTAGCTCAAGGGAGAAAAAAAGTAAGAAATAAAACCTGAGACAATTCTATAACTAGTGTATCTTTTAACTATCTTTAAAGCCACGTGAATATGTCAAAGAGAACATATGCTTTAAGAAAGGCCTCCTAACTAGCACATTTCAGCAACTTTCGTGATGCGCAAGCAATTTAAAGCAAGATAGGAAGAAAATTTAAACAAAGAGCAAAAGTCACCTAAAACAGGGAGAAATCAACAGCTCATTAAGGAAGTAATTGTACATGCAATGACATGTAGTCTACTGAATATAAAACCTACAGTGTTTTCACAGGCAGGGCTTGATTAGGCAATTTGTTGCAACTTCACTTCAGGGGCACCTGCATTTGCAGATACCAGGTCTGCAGAACAACTGGATTCATAAAGCACTCAAATGATGCTGAGAACCTGAAGTCCACATAACACGTATTCTGGGGGAACTGCCCCAAACTAGATCTTCCTTGTCTGAATGCCCATAAGTGGTTGCAGCATATCTTTCTGGTTTATTTCACTCAAACCTAGGTAAGAATATTCAGGGACAACAGCACATCACATAAAAACAAAGTGAGGAGAGACAGTAAAGAAATTCAGTTCAAATATACACTCCCAATCTAAACTAATACTCACATGTTGACCTTTAACCAAATACCCACAGCCATCTTGTGCCCTTCAAAAATGAACTGACTACAAGAATATGTCCTCCCAAGAAACAGCAAACACCTTTCTTCCTGAAAGGGGAGACTACAGCTAAAACAGGGAAACTCTTCAGCCTCATCAAATGTAAGATGGACCAAAAGGAAGATGGACCCACAGGACTCAAAACTGACTACACATCAAATGAACACATTAATGCACACATTGAAAAAATACAGCTTACACATATATTCCTCTGAATGCTAGGGTACGAAATACCAAACAACAGATTTTTGGTTAGTTTTGTGGAAGACAAAAGGTTAAACTGAACACACACACACACACACACACACACAATCAGTTAAAATACAATTCAAGACAGAGTGGACTTCTTGCAAGGTCTCGTTCTACTGCATTCAAATGCCATGACTACTGGTTTGTCAGTTGGTTTGGTTTTGAAGCATCTCAAATTGCTTCATTAACACTCAAAATTTTTATTTTTTCAGCTCACTTGTGTAACTGCTTCAAACTTAAAAACTGTTTAAGTGAGCTTTGGTACAACTATTCACTCCAAGGTATATATAGAAAATCAAAAATGACAATCAAGACCAGCAGTACTAATTCTAGATGTAGATCATTACCAATACGCGGGCAAAGACGCTTAGAGGGGAAAAAACCATCAACTATGAACACAAAACTAAAGGCAAGCTTCAAAATATCAAGCTGAACTTTCTAATGTGTGTAATTATTTCCCACAAAGGTACATTAGGAATTAATACAGAAGCAATTATGGATTATCACATGAAGGAAAGGGTGCACAACAGCAGGCAGCTACTAGAATTTAGAAACATACACTAAGAGGAAAAAAGACCAAACAAATCAAGCAGTAATCTCAGAGAAATAGCTAAAAGTTGCATTTCCGGTAAAAATTATCAACCAGATAGATCACAGGGAGGCTACAGAACAAGCTTGTTTTAAAAGCAAAATGAGGAGTGATAAAACAGATATGGGAGAGAACTAAAAAACTAAAGTTACAGTAGCACCATCCTACCACCAACAGAGCTGAACTAATACCAAAGCTAAGAGAGAAAACAACCTCTCAGTGATTTTGGCTCATGCATGAGCATGGCCAACTAAGTCCTGACAGTTTTGCCAAATTATCTTTTCCAATATGATTAACAATAAAACAGCTTTTACGAGTCGTATCAGAAGGGGGCCTATAGGGATGCTGGGAAGGGACTCTTCATTAGGGACTGTAGTGAGAGGACAAGGGGTAACGGGTTCAAACTTAAACACGGAATGTTTAGATTGGAAATGAGGAAGAAATTCTTTACTGTAGGGTGGTGAGGCACTGGAATGGGTTGCCCAGGGAAGCTGTGAATGCTCCGTCACTGGCGGTGTTCAAGGCTGGGTTGCATGGTGTGGGGCATCCCTGCCCATGGCAGGGGGGTTGGAAGTAGATGATCTTAAGGTCCTTTCCAATCCTAACTATTCTATGATTCTGAGATTCTCAGTAATAAAATCGCAGTTGACATTTTTTGGGGGGGGTAAGGTCACAGTAACAAGTATTTTGAGTAAAGTATCTACTAAAGGGAAATATACAGCATTCTGTGTTGATACTATTTTCCCCCTGCCTATTAAAAAAAGGAGGAGACTCTTTGTTCCCCTCTCACTACTGTCGTATACGTGTACGCATATATACACACACAGGTTTGTGACAGATTTTAAAATCTAGAGTCAACATGCCTTTATGTTGCACTGCTCTATTCTGAGAAGTCTACACACCACAATGATTGCAAGTACTATCCTGAGATGAGACAGATTTTCATGTTTTATTTTCATTCAGTTTACCAACTGTGGAATACTACAGTTTCAATGGACAAATCTGCACTTCTGATGAGCTTTTACAAACTCTCTTTCATTTTTAAGGGAGACAGGATTATTGTTTCCTCTCCACTGCTTTTACAGATAAGACATCAACTTTTAATAAAATAATTGCGGTATCACATACAAAATATTCCAAACTAAAATTTTCACAAATATCCATACTCAGAATTTTTGGGTTTTTTTACAAATGAGCACGACAGCAGGGTCTCTCAAGATCTAAAGCTCAAGGTAAAGGTTTACATTTAATAAATTCAGTATAAATTCTTTGTGATACGAAATTGATTCTTCCTTTTGCTATCTAAAACATCTTCTTCACCACTGCAACCTTAATGGAAATTAGAGGGGAAAAAAATAACCCCAAACACGGCTTTTTTATTATTATTATTATTATCATTAAAAACTAGATCTCTGCTCTGCACTTTATATTATCTATTCTATAAGGTTGTAAAGATACCTGTGCACATTATCAAAGGACTTTGGTAAACTAAATCAGAAACTTTCTAGTGAGAAACAGGGAAATGGATGGAACAGAAAGATTAAAGAAAACACAAAGACCAGGACTTAAATTCAAAATACTAAGTTAGCCAAATGAAAGGCAATTTTGTCTTTCCTGCTGCGAACTTGATTTTTACTTCAGTATTTGAGGAACTTTTCCTTATTCCACATATAATTGATCCTCACATAAGCCTTTAAGGCGCTTAATTTTCAGTCAGATTTCCCACAGTGAAGTATCCTATTATGCAAAGAACATAAACATTGAAAACCAGCAAAGTCATATACTCAGGATGGGACAACTAAGCAGGCTGACTGGAGATGCTGCAGGTGGCCAACTGAAAGAGACTAAGAAAAAAAATACATGCATCAAAAAACATGTAACAGAACTGTTGGATCATAAGTGCCCCGCTAAACTTCCTTAGTGAAAGGAAGCTCCTCCCTTCAATAGATGAAGTGATCCCACTGAACGACCCCCTTGAACTCAGCACTCTTCACACCCTGATTAAATCAGAGATTCAGTTTTCTCCTATGATGAACAGTGTGTGAATTTCTCTGCAGGTCTAAACCACATTTTTAAGCATGCCCAACGTTATGAGAACAAAGCCATTTTAGTCCATGATGAAACTATTTATTCATGCATAGTCATTATCTTAAGCAGCCACAACAGGAATTTTTAAGAGAGGAGCTCTGCAAAACAGAGACTAAAGCACATTTCTTTCCTTCCTTTCTAGGTAGGGAAGGGAGCTCCAGACATAACTGGCCCACCCCTACGCTCACTCTCAGCAGGCAGAATCTTTTGTTTCACATTGGATTGAACAGTTTCAACAAGAATTAGAAGTATACACTCTTACCTCTGTTCAAGTATACCGTATAAACAGCAGCTGCAACACTGAAAGTCAACCAAACCTTTTCTTCAAGAAAAAAAATGGAATTAAAACTTTTTCTACTCTATCCTGAGTAAGAGCTCTGATTATCCTAAGTATATTTGCAGAGAAGTACGAAGCCACTTTCTAACTCTTTTCTACACAGCATCAGCTCCTCAGTCCTATTATCTGAAAATGCACTTCAGGTAAAATAGATGATATATGTAGATTTTTCTCCTTTTTATATTCAGTTTATAAAGAGAGAATGTCAATATTTTTAAAAAGTTAGCCTATTTCTGAATATGTGCTGTTATAAGTCAAAGTATTTTTAAGCCTATAGACACCTTCCTGGTTCACAGGAAGCACCACAACATTCAGAAAAGTTTTTCAGTTGCAAACTAAGGTGATTTGTTACCAAGTTGGAATTAATTATTCTTCAGAAAAAATTCAGCACACATCAAGAATAAGATTATCATCAGGCTGACTGATGTCAAGGATCATTCCAAGGATAGCACTTTTTTAATCACTATTCTTATGTAATTGCCGGTATTCTGTCTTACACACAGTGAACAAATCCTGACTGCTTTCCATTCATGTGATTCTTCTACTACATACACAACAAAAATAAGAAAATGTAACCACAAGTAATCTACTCATAAAAGAAACATCACAAGAATGACCAGCTTTGTTGTTTTGATTTTGAAAGGAACAAAAGTTTTTGTCTCTAAAACACAGACACAAATTAAAGACAAAAAGAAACAATGAGAAATTCTGTCCTGAAAGGTTGCATAGTTTCATAAGACTTGTCAAAGGCACTTCATCTAAATACATCACAACAGTGAATTCTACTTGCGATGCTAGCTCTGCACTTTTCAGTGAGGTTTGGAGAGACCAGCTGTTTGCTACCATAAGAGCTGCTGCTGTTACTTTCCCCTGGAGTTTTGTTTATCTAAGCACAACTGCTGAAGTCAGAGGACGTAAAAATGAATGCACAGATACATGTTAATAAGAGAAAATCCTGAACCTGCACCTGCTTCTTCTCTAAATATGCTAGAAATATGACTGCTTTCAAAAGCCAGTCAAATTATGTCCAAGCCATGTTTGGGGCTTTTCTTTTTGATTATTCAGGTGAACATCTTTTTTGATTAGTTCTGCAATTAGGATTTATTGCAAAGAAAACTACACACAGATGTGCACACAGTTTAAATGGTTCAAAAAAAACCAAACCACTGCTTACAACTTCAAAGAGTTTCATAATAAATACTATCAACAGGAATGTATTTACAGCAGTATTTAATGCATCCATCACAGAACAGTTCGGGTTGGAAAGGACTTTAAAGCTCATCCAGTTCCAACCCCCCTCCCATGGGCAGGAACACCTTCTACTAGATCAGGTTGCTCAAAACCCCATCCAACCTGTCCTTGAACACTACCAGGGATGGAGCAGCCACGGCTTCTCTGGGCAACCTGTGCCAGGATCCTATGCCCCATTACTATTCAGGTATCACAGTCTTGACTATTTCTTTTTTATAAAACCTTTTCTCTCCACAAACTTAAAGATAGCATAATAACAGGCTTAAAGATTCAGCACTTCGGGGGAGATGTAGCAAGTCCTTTAAAGACAGAACAAAAACACTGTGTGTTATCTTTTTACTCTCCTGTACAGATCTACTTAGATTAAGTAGATTTTTCTACAGCCTGATATTTGTCCCAAACACTTCAATTTTCTGAAGTTTTATTTTATGTGTATACAAACACAAAAAATAGAATTCCCATTCAAAACTGAACAAAGAACTTGGCTGTTATAAACTTACTTGACTTAAACATCAAGCCAAGAAGTTCAATGGTAAGACTACAAACTTATAAAAAAAAATTAGTTTGTTTTCTGCTACAGGATCAACATATATGTATCAGCTATAACACTGATGAGGAGACAAAATTAATACCAATTGTAACTGCGTAGATAACAAAGACTTTTAATAGGTGCTATTTTGATTAACCAAATCTCTCCCACAGAACATTTGGAAATGATAAGGTCTAAAATTAAACAATCTACCAGTCTTGTATTTGAATGATTTAAGGCAGCCAACAGTCCTACATAATTACTAGGTTAATTAAATATTTGGTGGTATTCAGGCCAGAGCAGAGTTCACGAAAGGTAAATGTGGAAAAGAAATACAAGAAATGCTTAAGTCCAGAACATGCTGATTCTGCTGGTAGTGACCTTTAAAAGAGTTTCTATTACATAAGGTTGAAAATCCTCATTGCACAGAGCACACTGGAATTAACTTTGGAGTATTTTTTCCTTGTTCCATTTTCCCATCTTGTAATATGGGACAAGCTGACCATATTGACAAATATCAATTTGTTTTAGCAACAAGTCCCAATTATGCCACAAGAAAGAAAACAGATTATGCTGTTTCAATTTTTCACATGGTTTGAGGGAGTTTCAAATAGAAGCAACTAAAACTCCAGTTGCCATGAAAGTACCTACAACTCTTCCTATTTGCAGGTTTCTCTTCCCCCCAAAAAAAAACAACCCACCCCCCAAAAAAACCCTACATCAAGGTAACTAGGTGTTAGTTCATAGAGGTACTATGCATCTGCAACTCCTACAGAGTTCAAAAGAGTCTCACACCTACGGTTTTCAAAATGTTTGTTGAAACACATTGCTAGGAGATCTCAGTTGCAAAAATATTGCGCTTCTCATAGCTTTCTTGTTTCAAAACATATAGCTGTCCCCTCCAGTTACTATGGAAAGAAACAGTACCACAAATTACTGTGTGAACCTTTTTCTTTTAGTATTAAATAAAAGGCACAACACAACCCAAACTTAAAAAACCACTAGTGTAAGAAGTGAGATTTGTTACATTAGTAATTAATTGCCATTCAACAGAACCTCGGGAAATAAAAATGTGAAACAAGAAAACTGCTATGCAATAGTTACAAAACCCCCTAGCTGTTAAATACTTTATAAAGAAAATCTTCAAACAAACTACTTGGAAGCATTTGTTACACTGGGAAAGTACATGCATAATAACAGTGCAACTCCACATGAGGGAGACTAAAATTTGTTTCATTTAAAAAATTCTAACAGAGCTGAACCACACAGTCTATTCAAACTCAGTATATGCTTATCTGCATACTTATTTACAGTGTGTTTAAAGACGAATAATAGAGTTATAGTTCCCACTTCAAAGCATAGCTCAAAACTCTTCCATGCAAAGAGCTAGCCCGTAGGATGCAGTTAGAGAAAAAGGTTGCTGCAGGCTATTCACACAAATTACCAGTTTGTGCTCTTCATCAGGAAAGAACCACTTGAAGTACATCAGAACTTCTCTGCTCAAGTTCTCTATAATGAAGAATTCAGCATAAGAATTAGCACAGGAACAGTAACTACATGTTTCAAAGTGATTCAGAAATGTCCATCTGAAAATGAAGGGGACTTTTTTTTTTTCAGAGAGGTGATCACTAAAAGAGTTTTGAGTTTAAAGAAACAGCAATATTGGAATCTCACCTCTTTATGCACTCTGTAATTAGAAACAATCTTCTATTCCTGGTAAATTTTGTCTTTTCTGAAGTCCTTACATATCCAGCCATTACATGAGCATATCGAACCAAAGCATTCACCTTCTGTGCTCACACTACGGCTCCATGATGACATGATCAAACATAAAAACTCCAGATTCAACCTTACCCTGCCCCAGTGCCCAGCCACCCATTGTCATCTCTTCCCTTCTACCTAAATGACTTTCCATAAAGCTGTGTGCTGAGCCAGTCTGGGGAAAAAAGGAGAGTCAGTTTTCGGGTTGTCAGTTCCCTGTGTGGTTCACCTATGACTTGCACGACTACTAATTCAGGTATAGAGAAGGGAATTGAAAAAAGGAAGACTGCAGAGCAAACTCTGACTGATTAAGTTGAATGCAGATACATAGCATTGAACGTTAAAATAATTTAACTCCTTAATCCCCCAATCTAATATACATTCCTGGAGTCTGAACCTGGTCTAGCTCAGATGGGGAATTTTCACACACATTCTCAGAGTAATTGCCAAAATCTGTCTTCCTGAGATTACTTTCCTACTTTAGGTTCTCCTCCTAGCATTTTAAACAAGTCCTACTCTCCAAAGACAATTGAAAGGTTACTTCTTTTGCGTAACATTTAAACTCTTGGAAATACCTAAAAAAAAATCTGAACACAGACATCCTTGGCAGATATCAAGTATAAGGCTCCTCCATATTGAAGCACCATGAGTAATAATACCATTTAGCCCACAATGACTCCTTGCATGCAGGTAAGATATATTAGACAATAGAGCAGGCCCAGGATTTCAGACCACACTAGATCAAAAGGGACAGGAGAACTTTCCTTGATGTCTTTACCAAGCAGGAGCATCTCTAGAAGCATCTAGCATTGCTCCAGAATTCCCAAGAAGAAAAAGTGCTGATAGAGGGGAAAGGTTCAGGTTCATTTTGGTTTTGTGTCAATCCTGCTACACTTGGGTATCAATCTTAAAACCTAAAATAATACTTTGAGAAAAATCAAAGAGAACAAATATCAGGCAATATGGAAGTTATTTAACTCCAGTTCTAGATGAATGAACAAAGAGGTTTATCAAGTACTCACAATTCCAATGGAAATCTGTTCATGTATACAGGCAAATACATGTGCTTACAATTTTAAGACTGCTATCTACATCACTTTCATTTAGTCAGAGATAAGAAAACTTACTTATTTGAAACAGTACTGCCTTGAGTTTTGTACAGGAGAACCAGCAATTTCAGTGATGACACTGCATTCATACCATGTAAATTACAGATGTTTGGATCATTACTGTCGCTAGCACTACTTAATTTGGCAGATTATTTTACAATATGTTAACATGTTTTCCAGAACTGCCATCTTGGGCAAGACGCAAGGCAGACAGACAAATCACAAATAGGTGGCTGCCTGTATTTCATGGTTTTGTACTTAGATGCCATTAAAATTCAGAGATCTAGTATTATTCTCACAAATCATAATCAACTTTCCTGATTAAATCCATCTTGTTTCTAATACAGACATGTTTTTTACCAATCTGTGCTGAACTGTTTAAAAAACAGCAATATCTAATTGCTAATAATAATTCAATTCACTAATAATAATTCAAGATCTTCAACTAGCTGTAAGCAACTAAATTAGGCGATAGGATAAGCTTAGTGAAGAAATCACAGCAACATTTCTAGAACACTACATAAAGATTCTACCAGTGAGACACAAAAATTTTCTCATCTGTCTGCAATAGCCTATAGCAACTCTAACATAGTAACAACATTCTGTTGCATACACCTGAGCACCAAAGATGTGACACAAGAACACTGTAACACTGAGTTTAAATAGACAAATCATAGTACTGAGCAGTGTACTAGCTGAATTCAGAATGATCTGTATTAGTCCAGCAAACACTAAGAGTTAGACTTGGACAAACCAGGCAAAACATCTGTGAAGGCCCACAGAGCAACTCAAATTTACACCTCACTTACATACTTCAGCACCTTAATACCCTTCTTTCAAAGGATTACAATTAAAATCAAGAAGGATATAATGGATAAATTGTAACACAGGAAATCAGAGAATGCACTACACAATTGCAAAGCCAAGAGCATAAAAACTAGCCCACTAGCTCAGGTCAGAAATTAGATAGACAGAATTTTTAGATAGATGGGAGCATCATATTTACATAGAATATACAGCATAAAAAAGGAGATGTTACACCACAGCACAGCTGGGGAGCTGAGAAACCAGAAAAGGCACAAGCAGTTCCACCTACATTGGAAGAAGTGATGCAAAGTTTGACACTCCCAAGAGCCAACAAAAGAGCAACCTGTTTACCCAATGAACTTTCTCTGCTCTTTAGGTAAATAAAAACAAAACCAACAAAAAAACTCTATAATAGAGAGTCTCACCCAGAGAAAATTATACACTGTAGTCTTTCTATTAGAGATAAGCTAAAATGTCAAAGTTCATGCAAATTAACAGACATAACTATCTCGAACTGATCCTGTTAATTAAAAAATTAAGTAATATTATTATCAGGTCAACTTTAAGTTATACAAAATAAATATAAAATTTAAATTTGAAGAAAGCTGAAAAGCCAGAAATTAATGACAGGTCTGGATTAAAGGACATTAGACGGTCCAAAAGATGAGTAAAAGTAGTTAAAAGGTTGGCAGTACCTTTGTATTTGGATACATAAAAAGCTACATGGTTAAAACCAGAAAAAGTTAAATCAAACATCTGGGATCTCACAAAGAAAAGTAAGGAATGTCAGAAGGTGATCTCAATCATTACTAGATTAAAGAAAATTTATCAAAGCAACAGTAGAGTTCTTTGATTTCTATCTGCGTCATGACAACACAGCCTCAGAACTAGCAGAGCTCGGATTTTTTTTTCTTTCTTTTAATATAAAATACAGTTGCCTGCAAATACCAACAATGCCTTGTGTTGGAAATGTGGTTTGTGTAGTGTCTACCTTACTGGAAAACCGCTCACCCACTTGTTAGAAAGACAAAGAAAACAGACAGCAATTGTTGCCCAACTATATGATTGGTGATAATTACGTTTAAGTAAGTCTTTGCTTACATTCTGTAAGATAAAAGACATCAACACAGCAACATAATGATAGATGCCTTATCATCAGTACTCTTACTTCTACAGATTACAAAGTAATTCGTATTTTTTCAGCTGTGTGTCCTGGGCTTTGAAACACATGACACAGTGTTTCAAAAACAGCTGGGCTACGGATCCTCACTCTTACTGGATGGCTTTTCTACAAGTGGTAATATCAAAGACATTTACAAATCTCCCATCTTATGAGATTTGAGGGAGTTAATTCATGACCAGGTGACACGCATTTGTTCCTGTACCAAAACTGTCCCTCGTCTAATGAAGCTTAGAGTAATATATTCCAGCAAGTATCTGTTACTTCATCTGTCTAAAATTTATTTGCTTCCTTTAGAGAGACCACAGTTTTTACAATAAATTCTGTAGGCTAATGACAAGAAGCCAAATTTTCCAGTAAATAATAAACACGTTTCCCTCTCCAAGTATCCTCAAGCTGTCAAATTCTGATCTGGTTTTCACTTGCATACTCCAAATATAATCATTGACATATTTATTTAATTCTGTGTCACTTTCAAAGAAGTATGCATCATCAGCAATACAAAGCTTATATACAAGTTTGAGCATTTTTAGTTAAGACTGATTTGACAGCTTCTAGAATCTGATTTTTAAAGTAAAAGGTAGAGTTCTATTCCTAAAAAATATTTTGTTTCAGTTCTGACATTTCAAAAAATCTGAAAACAAAACCAAGCCCTATATACACTGGAGTTAGATCTATTTCAGACTTCATCTATTTGTAAGATTACTGTCAACATTTTCTGATACAGAAACCTAAAAGCAGATGACCACAATCAGATGCAGGCATTGCCTTCAGCAAACAGATATTTAGACGTGCTGTCAACCTCAGTGGTTTCAGAGCTACGAGCAATGCCTTGGCAAGAAGCCACATCCTCTCCCAGACTGCTGCGAAAGTGAATACTATAACATTATCAGGAACAGCCCCAAACTTCAGGTTTCTATACCTCACAGTCTCAATTAAAAGCAGTCTCAAAATTACTTCCTTATCTCACTTTCACTTCCCTCAGCTGTGGAAGGTTTACTGACTGCTCTGAAGACTCTCTTTCCCTAGCTGTTCCTTTATTCGCACAGGAGTAGTCATCCATTACCTCCTTCTGCAGCTGCAACTATGAAAACAGCATCAGCTTCACAGTCATTTTTACAGTTGTCCAAGGGATTCTAACTAGGAGTTGCTGATACTAACAAAACATTTGTGTAAAGCAGTTACATCTTAGGGGAGTGCCTACCCCATTACTCATACTGCTTCATCCTCTCCTAGATAACAGCAAACAGAATCCCCTGTGCAATTACACAAAACAGACATCTTTTAAAACAGAGAGATAAATTTTTACTCAGATTTAAAATGAAAACCAACAGAATACTTTTCTACTTAGTCAGAGATTCAGTTTCCTGATAAAGTTGTTTTTCAAATGTTGATGAACCTTTATAGTGATATTTAAATTAACATACCTGTATTCAGTATTTAAGATCATATCAGGGATGCGTGTTCGCAATGCATTATAACTGAAAATTTGCATTTAGATGCTAATACTGGATGAGGATCAAAGCACCTCCAGTCTAAGATAGAAAAGTATAATATAAACTCTGCAGCATAGGCCAGCAATAACAGAAACTACTTTTTAAAAAATGAAAAATAAAAAAACCTCCAACATTTCTATGAATATTATAATATAATTGAAATACAACCTCTAAACTCTTTTGTGCTTAAATATATGTGATATCTTTTTCTCTTAAATTCATCACGATAGGTAAACTAAGCCTGCATGATTCATCCTTTCATTAGAATCACAGTATGGTCTGGGTTAGAAGGGACTTTACAGATGACCTAGCTCCGAACACCACCACCACGGGCAGGGATACCTTCTACTACATCAGGTTGCTCAAAGCTGTCTGACTGGCTTTGAACACTGCCAAGGATGGAGCAGACACAGCTTCTCTAGGCAACCTGTGTCAGTGCCTCATCACTCTCACAGTAAAGAGTTTCTTCCTTATATCTAATCTAACCTTCTTTCAGCTCAAAACTATTACCCCTTGTTCTATTACTAGATGTCCTTGTAAGAAGTCCCTCTCCTAATTGACACTGTTTTCCATATTACTGCTGTATTCAAATAATATCAAGAGATATTATTTCAACATTACCACCACATTTCACCACTGGAGCTCTGTGCATAAGAAGGTTAAACCCAAAGAAATTACATATAAAGAGCAAACATTCAATCTCTGATAAGATCACTTCCTTTCTGCAGTGCAGTGCAGTTTGCGTGGCTGCATAGCGACTTCAGAAGCATACACTTTTTTCCTCTTTCTGCTATGCTTAAGAAAGCTACCACACATAGTTTTCCCTAGCTAAGCTGTCCACACACAGCATTTTATGAATAGTCAGATTTGCTAAGATGTCCTTTATTTGGGAGAGCTGTCTCAAAAAACCCTTGTGATTTTTTTAAGATTATTTCTCTTTTCTTTTATACCTACAGAAAGCATCTTCCTAGATGCTACATCTACAAGAGAACTAGTAACTTCAGACCAGCGCTGTTAAACAGGCCAGCCTAAGGACATAATAGAGCATCCAAGTCCAATACAAGAATAACAACGACTTCACCAGCATCAGACGTTGGGCATTCCGGTGCTATCACCGGGTTCTGGAGGAAAGCGTCTGAGCGGACTCTCCTGGGATACCAACAAATGCCGAGACTCTCCCCGGGCCACCACAGCCATTCTGGGCAGCTCTCGAGGGGCGTCCCCACCGCCTAGGCCCGGACGCACAAGTTCTCCTCCACGTGAACTCCCGATACAGGGAACGCCGGGAACGCAAGGAACAGACAAACCGCGGCCATTGCCCCCTCACCAGCTCCCGCGGCGCCGGAGGAGCCCAGGGCCGCCGGAAGGTCGGGGAAGCTGCATCTCAACCCTCCGGGAGGGATGGACGCAGGGAAAGGCGCAGCACCCCCTCGGCTCACCCGGGAACTCCCCCTGCCCGCGGTGAAGGGCGGCATCAGCCACTTCCCCTCCCCCAGCCCCGGGGCTCTCCAGCCGCAGACCCACTCTGGCGCTACGCCCCGGCGGCCGCCCCTCAGGGTCCGCGGGAGCCCGCGCCCCTTCCCGCCGCGCTACGGCTCAAGGGCCCCGCTCACCTCTCTTAGAGCCGGGGCTAGGGCTGCCGCCGGCGCCTCTGGAACCCTTGCGTGAGGCCATGGCAGCTCCTGTCACGCACCGCCAGGCGGCGGCGGGGCGGAGCCAGCGGGGCCGCAGCGACAGCGAGCCGAGAGCCGCCGGCACCACCTGAGCCCCCGTGCGGGAGCACCCGCGGCCACGGCAGCGCAGTACCAAACGCACCGCAGAGCGGCGCGCCCGCCACCAGCCAATCGCGGAGCGGCTCCGAGAATGAGGCGGGGCGCCTCTCCGCTCCGATTGGCGGGCAGCGCGGCCGTGTGCCGGGCGCGCGTGTCCGACCCGGTCCCCGCCGCCGGCGACTTTGAACGTGGCAACGCGGGAGCGAGCGGCGGCCTCTCGCGAGGGTTCGGCCGCGCGGGCGGCGAGCGCGGGAGGTGGGGCTGCTGCTGAGGGGCCCCTGCGTGGTGGCCGATGTGGGGCCGCGGTCAGTGGGTGCGACAGCCTTGAACTGAGGGAAGGAGGCGTCTCACTTCGTTCTCTGCTCGCAGGGAAAGGGGCTTGAGCCCCGAGCGGGAGAGAAGGGAGAGGAGGTGGGCGAGGTGGTGGCTGCCGTCGTGCGGCGAGCGGTTGTGCGGCCCCGGGTGCTTCTTGGTCTCTGAGGAAGTGGGAGGGTGCTGGGATGACCGTGTGCCTGGGTGGGGAGCGTTTGTTTCTATGGAGACTCCGCTTATAGCATCCTGTAGTGTTAAACAGCCCTCTGTGTTCAAGCGTTCATAACGCATCCGGTTAAATGCCCGGTTTATGTGAAACGGCTCGTTAAGCCTTTCAGAAAGAGGTTTTCTGTCAACGCGGTGAGTGCTTTACCCCCAACAAGTGAAGCTTTTTGAGGCTTTAAAATAGTCTGTCACAAAATAAACCTCTTTTGCACAGGAATTCAGGATGCTGCGTTTTACTTACTTAGATTGAGATTTTTGAAACAGTAGTTTGGCGTAAGAGTAAAAATAAAGCAAAAAAAAGAAACCCCACCTTTGAGTCCTGACTGTAAATACCTATATTTGTTACTCAAATCAAAATAAAGAGGTTTGGAAATTTGCACCTTTGCACATGGATGTGTGGGGAGAGAAGGCTTTCTCCCAAACAAAGGTGGCACTGTGTTTTGAGCTGAGTAGTGTAATGGAGCTAACCAGGAGTAATAATTTACTGAAGAGCATTAATTGGTAATTTTGAATGAGATTTCAAGTGAAGTGCTTAGTCATGTAATAGGGATGGCAGTGTGGATGCTTTGGCCAGTAGAAGTAAAAGCTATTAGTGTTGTGAACGCTTTAACAAAGCGTAGTTATTGGTACTGTGCATCCGAATGATGTGTAAGTACTTAATATTTTTGAGACTCTCTCCTTTTGTCTAGTGAGGCTGAAACTGCCAAACAAGTTCAAAAGCTGACAGGGAGGAGCAGATGCACTCATTACCATGTACAATTTATCACAGAAAAATTAACAGGATAAATTATTAACATTTCAGCAAACCGGAAGGTACAACATAAAGAACAAATTGTCCTAAGGAAAGCAAGAAAAAAAATAGATAATCTACACCTGAGATTACTGTATATGTAAGAATTAGTAGAAAATGATTGCCTGTGTGGCTATCTTGCGAGTAATGACTATTGTCAAGTAAGTGGTTATTGTCGGATACAGTTTCCTGAAACTACTATGGGAGGTGGCAGTTTGATTAGAAAAGATCTTAAGAACATTGAAGCAACTGAGTGAGCAGTGACACTTGCAAAGGATATTGCTAATGATTTACTGTGAAGAAAGTTTTCGGCTGTAAATGGACTGTAAAATTCCTTACCTCTGTTTTCATTGGCACACAGCTGCCAGCATTTTGGTTTTGGTATATTCAGTACCTGCTTGTATGCTCTTCTGTCCAAGCAGACTCTTGCAGGATTAAAATACGCACACCGGTGCCAGTGCTCACAGCAGTGTTGTATCTTATGCTGATCATTAGCCTTCTGCATGATCTTGTTATGCAAAGGTTTCTGTTGATCTCCTGTAGCATCAGGAAGACTTTTTCATCCCAGTCACAGATAACTCTAAACTGAAGAGGAAAATTTCATCATGCATGGTTTTGGAGTAAACAGCCTTTCAGATAAACTTAGCAGAAAGCAGAAGGTCAGGTTTTCCTACTGGGATCACCTGAAAATAATCCACACAGGCTCTGTGATCCATGTTGTACCGTTGAAGAAGCTTGGGACTGTTTGATATGTCTTATTCTAGTGACAGTAAAGCTTAATTTGATTTAAATTTGCAAGGTGACTGTTGCAGCAAACAATCTGATGATCCCTTCTTATCTGAAATGTGATGAAAACTGCAGCAAATTTTTTTAATGTCCTTTTGGGAAAGATGATGGAGAGGAAAGCGAACAGCATGGGTAGGTGAAGTTCATGGGAATGGTTTGTCATCTTTTAATCCACTCAGTTGTTTGAGAGCTATGTTTGGTACATTATAATCCACAAGAAGATATGTACCATTGGTTTTGTTTGTAGGAGGAAAAGAAACAAAGCAGAAAAATAATGTAACAGTGAGAAAGGGGCAAGTTTGTCAGGCAAAGGAGAAAAGCAAGAAAAAACAGGAGGAATAGAAGCAGAAGCTAGATAATAAGGGTAAGAGGTATGAGAGCCCACAGCAGTCTTTTGGAGTCTTTCCACTTAGACCAGGCTTATTTAAAACAGAAAAAAATACCTCCTTTTGGCAAGAATCACATTTACCCCTACTGCAAACTTTCCTGCTTGCTTGTTGAGACTGCAACTATGTTAAATTTGAATTATACTGCATATCATAAATTAACTGTATTAGAAGAATGCCATCAATTAATGAGCCCTAGTTTCCATAAATACCTTAATGTGACCATTAATGCAGTCACAGCTGTTTTGCTGGCCTGATTCATTCAATATCACAGTGACTCTGCTATTTGACAGAAAAAAACCAACCCCGCATCCAAGTTGATAAGCAGAAGCAGCAATGAAACAGGAATGAATCCAATGAAGAGGATTCAGTCTCTAGTCCTCTAATTTCTAAAAGAACTGCAAATATATCACCTGTCTGTAACAGGGAGAAGGGATGCTGAGTAAAAGAGTCATTATTAACAGGAAAGAGTCAGTAACATCTACTTAAAGCAACCGTTAATTTAGCCCTTTATTTTTCACTTCCTATATCATAGCTGAATAAGCCAGATAAAATTCCCCTTCACCTGTGCCAAATTCAGTATTATGGTTTTCTGAGTTCAAGCTGTATGTTCTGTTGACAAATTCATTTCCTTTCACAGTTTTTAACTGAATTGGTCATAAAATCATCTGTTATACTGCTAATAACCCATGAAATTCCTTGTATGAAAAAAGTATAAAGAACAATTGAAGGCTTAGAGGACTCAGACTTATTCTGATGGTGTTCCTGAGCTAAGTTGTTCATATGTTTATTATTCTAATGTAATTACAGCTGTCCATTAGATTATGTACATTTCCCATAAGTGAGTTGCAGCTTTATCATTAAGAGGAAGCCCCTTCTCCAACTAGAGGAGAAAAGCATTTTCAGGACTTAACACATTGCAGTGAAAAGAGGTAGGGAATTCCCAGGATGTGATAAACATAATATGTTAAAAGCTCTAAGATAGTTGACTCTGTTATCAAAAATGTGCCTTGGGTGAACCCCGGGCAAAGAGGGTGATGAACAGGCTTTGCTGTTTGTTTTCTGGGTTATCAAGTTGACACTTGAACTGATGATCAGCTTTCTGGTTTCTGATGGGGTTACAGGCAGTACAGAGAACCAATATCCAGCCAATTGCATTTGTCAGCCAAAATTCAGCAATCACTTAGGGAAACACAGAGATATTTTGGGAAGAGAGGGAGAAAAAAGAAGGTAAAGAGTGTCCAAACCTAAACAATGGTGTTGTCTGTAGTGGTGTTCCACTTACAGCTAGATGAATTTGCAGCAAAGAAAGGTGTATTTGAGTTGATTATTCGTAAGGAAGATTTCCCTCTATTTTAATAATACTTTTATGGCAGTAGACACCTCTTATTAGATTTGTGGATTCTTATGTAAACTTAGAACATGTCACTGCTGATAGTGACAAATGGAAAGCAGTTGTTGGGGAGACATTCAGAAGGATGAAATTACCCCAAATATAAGGAACACAAAAGAACTTGAGCCAGGTGAAGCATGTCTTGTTCAGGCAAATCTAAAGCTGAAGTTTTGTTTAAAGTTGCTAAGGTAACATGTAGGCTATTATAAAGTCTAGGTCAAAAGCTTGTTCTCTTTGCTTTCAGCTGATCTAAGTTGACCTCCCCAAATAAGAACTCACATAGCATTTGGCCTTTGGATGGGTAGTATGGCCTGGTAGTCTGGGATTTGTTGCAGCATTGCTTGGATTCTGTGGGTCTTACTGCAGATTTTGCCAGGTCTGATTCAGCTAAATTGATCCATGTGAGCGTAATAACAGCTGAGAATGAAGTGAACCTCTCCAAGCAAGATTTCTCTTTCTGGTGATTAGATTTTGCAAATCTAAACTGTGAAAGATTGTTCGGAATTTAAGTGAGGCCTTTTGTCATGTCACTATGCACCAGCAAAGGGATGTGTGGATTTGTCTCCTGCAGCATGAGAGGCTCAGAAGAAAAGAGCAAGCATTTATTTGTGCAGCTATAACAGTTACTTGTAATGTGTATTCTTGGAAGGACAATCAGAAATGAGCCTTGAAAGATCTTTGAACTGTAAATCATACCTTCTAGATAGACTGAGAGCAACTGATAGAGCTCAAATAGAGCAAAACACAGATTGTCTACAGATGAATAGTACAACAAACCAGAATCAGTATTATTTCAGTTATATTTGATTAAAATAAAAACCTCATTAGAGTGGCAGCAAGAGAATGATGCTTAGATTTGTTTGTTTATAAAAGAAGAACCTGAGCTGGTCATAAATTACAATGTTCTTAAACTTGGAGAATGTGCAATTATGAGCAGAAATAGCAATGCACTCAACAGGCTGTCCTGATGGGTTGGGTGTACTTTACTGTAACTGACTGAGCAGCTTTCCAGAATCAACCTGCAATGTTCTTATCAAATCAGCCACCACCCATTGCTGCTTACCCCAAATGCCTCATCTGAACTAGCCTTACTTTGCTTTCACATTTCATAGTATAATAATTTTGTAGATTTTCCACCTTAGAAGAGAAAATAAATTGCCTAAAGAGAAGCTGAATGCATGATGCTTAAATTTCTGGAGATTTGTTTCTCAAAATTCTCTTCCACCTCTGCTTCAGTACCCTCCCATTTTCCACTGAGTACTGTGATCATCCCCATGGGATGTTCAGATACCGTGTGCTGTCTGGTTAGTGCAAAGCTGCAAGGCTGGCATGTTCTGGCATGGCTGGCTAGTACATGCTTGCTGATTAGTCATTCTGTTGTCAAATTAAAGAACTGAGTGCTCCCTACTACTTTCATTAAAAATCTTCAGTTAAAAATAAATACCACTCGAGCTTATTTAACATATAAAATGTATTGCAGCCTTCAGAGGCTTTTGCGCACAAGTGTGCGCATACATGCGCACACAATGTGACTTAGAATTAAGCCAAATTCCTAGATAGATTAACTAGCATTTCCAGGACTTCATCTGCTCCTTAATTTTGCAAGGTGAAAGAATGTACCTTTAGGTTATTTTTTTCCTGAAGTAAACTTTATTTCTTTCTAAGCCTTTAAAGCCTATTTCACTTTCCAGCAATACACATAGCAGTTGAAGGAAAGTAGCTTAATCATAGGATCTTGGCATCTTATCCATATGCATTAGACAAGTAAATTTCAGAGTTAAAATGTTCTGAGTCTTACTCATTAATCTTTGGAGCTCGATGATATGAGTGTGGACATGGGCAGATCTGACAGGAGTTGTCTTAAAACTCATGGTATTTCAAGACTCCTTTGAGATAGAAAATGAACGTTCTCCTGGGTGTATCCTGGCTGGTTAACTTTCTGTGCATTACTGTAAATAGTGTATTTGAATACTTCTTTTTTAGACTGTGGGCTTTTTAAGTGTTCTGCAGTAAGCATTTTCTGCCAGATGTATGCCTCCATTAGCTCTACTTCGACTTCCCACAGGTATGTTGCTCTCTCCTACTAGAGCAGAACACTTTCAAGAATGGTTCATTTTACCATTTGTTTAAATAACCCTTTTTATTGATTTATTTTCATTCTTTTGTGTATTTCACTGTAATAGTTGCTGAAGTTTCTACTAAAAAATTATGCTGGACTGATAAGATTTATACCTGGTTGCACTTACTGACAAGTAAAACTCTATTTGTTGCCAAACTTTCCAAATTGTGAGAGGTATTGCCTCATTTATTTGAAGTAGCTAGGCATGCTAGCTCTTGTTTAGGTGCAGCCTGACTTAAAAACACTTGGCTGTACTAAACATTCAGTGCACCAGTATCTATACTTATTGTATTATTAATCTTGTCTCCCCTTATTGATGGAATGAGCATACATGTTTGGTAATCAAAAGAATGGAGACTGTGACATAGAAATATGTGATTTCTTTTGCTTGATGTGACACAGCCAAAGCAGAAAAGTAGGCACTTTTTTTTTTTTTTTTTTTCTCTCCTAGAAAAAATGGTGCTTTATTTCTCTCTTATTCTAGGTAATAATATTTCAGGACAGAATATTTATTCCCCCATTGAACAAATGGGAAGCAAGGTCTTTGGCTAAACCAATGTAGTTAATATTTGCTGTGGTGAAATATGTAAATATGAAAAATACTATGGAGGTGTGTATTAAGCAGTCTGAACTGGGCCAGGAACAAAGGCTAAGTCCAAAAGCCAACCAAGATGAGGAGCGGGAGACAGAGGTGTTCGACTTGAATGGAATGGGAACAAGAAGCCAGAATATGTGTGTTTATAGCCTATTTGCAGAAGGCGTTCATGGAGTGTTGAATTGCTAGCTGTCAGTTCTATCTGGCAGGTATGAGTAAGGGCCTTCCTCTTGAGAGCAGGTGGTAAAAATTCAGCTTACAATTTAAGTATCTGGTAGGTGTAGTGGTCATGATAGTCTATCCTGTAGATTATGAGAAGAGACTGCAGTGGAAGCACACCATCATCCTAATGAAAAGTTTTCTGGTTTGTGGATATAGAAAATAACTTCTCATTGACAGGTTATCATTCACTGTTAATAATTCATGCGATCATGAACTTTAAAACTGTTCCTTTTTTATCCAATTAGTCAAGCTGGTCAAGTTCAAGACTAAATCCAGAAGACTGTCATTTAAAATAGCAAGTGAAAATAAAATTAAGAAGGACTTCAAGCAAAATCTACCAGCATTACACATGCTAAAGTTACTTCATTTTTCAAGGGCCTTCAGCTTTACTTCCCTGGCTTTGTGTGGAAGGGAGGAAGGATGACAAGCTGTGTATATTATACAGTCAAGAATAGAAGACTGATATTCAGAGTGTGTGTGGGTCCCACCTCCACAAGCTGACAGATGCCTGTCATTTGTCTGACATCTGACTTTCCATATGAGGATTAAAGTTACTGTTTCTCATGCTGACTTCATTTGCCCATATGTTGAAATTTATAATAAGCACTGTTGTACTTTCTTCCATGATCTCCTTTGTTCTTCACATTCCAACTTACACCACTTTTGCCCACAAAAAAAAAAAAAAAAAAAAAAGCCCACAGTAAGGACTGGTGCACTGTAATTAATGGGATGAAACTGTTTCCTAGTACTCCTTGTCTGTCAGTATGTGGTCCTCTAAGCTGCCTTACAGTATGAGTTCCATCTTTTATTGTGATTGTATAATTCCTGTCTTTCTTAGCTGCTAATAGGAGTGAGAAATAATAGAATGGAGTAATGCCAGCAACAGAATTTGGCCTGTGTTGGTTTTCTCTGAAATTCAGAAGCATAGCTCCTGAAATGGTTTCAAGACAGTATCAAGTGGCACGTAAAGCTGGGTCATACCAACTGCGACTTTCTTGGTTTCAGTGAAACCCTACTGTTTTACCCCTGCAAAGTCTCTGGCAGACTTGAAATTATATTAACTGGTTTGGAATGAACTATTCTGTGGAACCAGAGAGAAAACTACCATTAAATTTTCATTTAGGATAAAGACAATTCTGATGCTTTTTCCTCAAAGTTCTTACTATGTATTTCTCTGATGCTAGTTCAAACAGACTTATTTCTGAGTAGTAAAATTTCCACTGGCTTCCATTTGCACAGTCATTCTTTAAATTTCTGATTTTACCAGGCCATTACTTTCTTTGTAATAAGCTGGTTTACAAATTGTGCCTTTTACCTGTTGCCAATAGGTGGAAGGCGATGTTGTGAAGGTCCATTTACACTGCACTGTAAGACTTACTTAAATGCAGATGTACAAGAAGATGGTAATATGAACCTACAACACCTATCACAGCACATTAACTGAATTAGTGAAGTGTTAAGCCTAGTGCTGAAAAGAAAAAATATCTTATTTCAGGAGCCTGTTTGCTTTACTCATGACTGGTTATTAAAACGACACGAATGCTAATTTAGAAAAACAGCCTGTGAACCTTTTGCATTCTGATGCGTTTGAAATAAAATATTTTAGTAATGGAAAGGCATTTGAATTTGGGGATAGAATGAAGAAAGGTGGGATGTAGGGATCAAATAGGCAAAGAAAGATAGTAAGAATAGTTAGAGAATTTTATGTGTTTAGGCAGGCGAACATAGTCCAAGCAATTTTATTTGGTCAAACCCAAATATGCATTACTAAGGGTTTTTAATTGTTTTTTTTGTTTGTTTTTGGTTTTTTTTGTTGGTTTTTTTACAAATCTGAGGCTATGTCATACATGGAAGTTTCCAGAAGAATGTAAGATAGCAGAGTTCCTAACTCCAAGAACTTACTTATACATGGGGAGGACAGGCGGTAAGAACTAGGAAAAGAACATGTCCACACACAAGATTAATGTGATGCTAGCAAACATGATGTGTTCAACTGGATCTTGGAAGAGAGTTGGTTGCTGTTTCAAAGGGAAAATAGTGAGACAGTGAAGGGAGTGTGAGAACCAAACAGTGGCATCTGACAAGGTCATGTGGAGTGAAGCTGAGGAGAAACTTACACTGATGACACTGTTCTTAGTTAATCCAAACAAAAGTATCAATAAGCATTTAACATTCCATTAGATAAATAGTCCCATCAAGTCCATCAGTGACCTGGCTGGAGGGTTTTGCTATGACAAGAAAGTAAGATAGATTCATTTTCTGCCTGCTCCAGAAGTCCATGGTGTTTCTTTCTTATCGTAATTTCACATCACAAATTAGAGCAGTCTAGAGGTAGTGGGTTAGCCACATAAGCAGAACTGAGTCCATATTTTAAATTCCTATTTATGTAAGTCCTTCACTTCTAGTATCTAAGCATAGATCAGCTAAGTCCATTTCCTTCATAGTAGGCTTCCATTTCCACTTGGATTAATGAAAAGGAGGAGGATAGAATAGCATGACTGTAATGCAGCGACAGAAATGGGCTGAGGGATCACACCAGGGAAGGCGTAGGAGCTCAGACTCTGTGGAAGTGGGTAAGGCTTTGAAGTTTTATTTCTGAAAGAAGGGAAATTGCATGTCTACCTGGAAGATCATTCCATTCTTGCCCCATGGAGGAAAACTGCACAGAGGTCAAGTGAGGCAAAAAGCTTCTTTGCATGCTTGGGGTGTCTTTCTTCAGATGGGGCTGCCCACTTTTAGCTTTGTTTCATCCCTGAATCCTGTAATGAAGGAGGGATAGCTTAAGACTTAGCAAGCTTTGCCTTCAGAGATCAAATGCTTTATGATTCCCAGCATTTTTAAAGTGATTCACATCTTTCAATGCAGCCCACTCCAGGCTCTCACTTATATCCTCCTCTGCCCTCTTGCCTGAGTTCCGTCAATATTTTCCGTTATTACAGAATGCAGTTACTCTTCTGCTAAATAAGCAGACAAAAGCTGACTGATACAGTTTAAATGACTCAGTCTATTTGACAGTTAACCCGTCTGATTGACAGTGAGGTGACACAAGATGCCAAAAATGCTGATACTGTTAAACTTTTGACCTTTTATTTGTTCGAATAAGTGGTTGAGAGCTTACCTTTGTAAAACTACTGTTACTGATAAGTAATGCTGCATTTCCAGTGTGTTTTAGTCCTGTTGTATGAGTAGTGCTGTACCTGTTGGGAGAGGAGTCTGGGAGTATGCCTTTTCAATTCTGCTCCTTCCTATTTTAATATTTCCTTGGGTGTAAGAGTCGTCATCTTTCTGTACCAAAATTGATTCACCATTAGTTGTGGTCACTTTCTCTTTCCAAAATAGGGCATCTTTTTGTTTGTTTCAGGTTCTCTTTGTAATTTGCTTTAAATGTCCTACTGAGGAAAAAGGAAAAGGAGGAAAAACTTGTCACTGATACATCTGCTTTGTTGTCAGGGAGCTCAGCATTGTTTGGAGCATAACTTTAAAAAGTATTCTTTATCTTTCCATAGCTATTTTGTTCACATCATTCAAAAGGCACTGTATAAATGCCATTTATTTATGGTATATGGTGGGTTTCTGTGTATGTATATGTGTGTGGATATGTATTTATATACGTTATGTGTGTATATATAGTATATTAGTCTTTCTATAAATAGACTGTTGATAAGCCTTTTCTCATAGATCTTTACAAGTTTTTATACTGATGGTAAAGTATTCATTTTGACCTACAGATCCCAAGGTGTGTCTGGGAATGCTTCCCATCTCATGCTAATTTACACTGCCAAAGGAGGAACCTGAGCTAAGATGTGTAAAATATCCAGTCCTGGATTGCAAAGCTGGCCCTTCTGCCTAACCCCATGACTGTGAGTAGCTGGATTTTTAGTGGGTTGCTAGTGGCAATATTGAAGCCACAGAGGGTAGGAGTGTCTGTTTACTTTGTTGTTCCTGAATTATCTGATTTGGGCCAAGGAGTATTTAGTATCTTGTTTATGTATTACAGGTAGCTTTTAAAATATTAGCAATGATGCCACCAGCTTTAAAGGGTATCACTTAAATCATGTTATCTAATAAGTAAAATCCAATTACATTACATAAGAAGCATATATACACATAAATTATAGTCAAGAAAGTATTTTTTATTTTTATGTATTTGAATAGCTTTATAATGCTGAGCTTATTTACCTGAGTGTAAAGCTTGTATTTTTATTTTGTATAACGTGCTCATTTACAGCATCTGGTGGATGATGAAAATAAATTGGAAGCAAAACATTTAATGTAAATTAAATTACCTTGGAAGACATATTGAAGTATGTAATAGGACCATTTTCTTTTTCACCAAAGCAGCATATAATGCTAAAAAGAAAGGAGAATAGGATTTAGTATACAGGATCAGTTCTGTTGTATACCTAACCTAGAAGTGCTGATTAAGTATTCAAGTAAAAGGTTAAAAGAAGGCATCATGATCTCTGATACACAGAGCCAGCTACTCAGGACTACACGCATGAAGAACATTCCTTTCTAATCTTTGTAGGTGATCAGGTTATGCTCTGACATGGGACCCTGGAGTGCTCGTATTACCTTAAGCTGGCTCAGCAAGTGACTGTTCCTGAGTTGCCAACTAATCATCCAACACCTTAAAAAAATCTTACAATCCGTATGTGATACATTCATGTTGTGCAATGTGATGTTGCTAATATAAATCCCTCGTATGGTAAATTGGATATCCTTTAGTTTGAAAAGCAATTTCATTACTTCTAATGCCACAAAACAGAAGTCTGTTTTCATTAGGAATGTCATGTAGGAAAATCTTATTATTCCACTGGCTTTATTTTTGGTCTTTTCTCCTGTCAAGCCTTTACTTATTTTAGACTAAAATAACTGAAAGGACTCTAAATGTTTTCAACAGACTTGTTTATTAATATGTTTAATCCTCTGGGTAGAAACATCAGAGCAGGGAGGGAAGATTGTTTGGCACCAAAGGAAAAGGGGAACATCCTACTGTGTCTAGCATAATTTACATAAATCATTGTGCTATTTATTCCTAATTCCACACAGTACTGTTTTCTTGCTGCTTTAGATGATCTGGCTAGCTTAATATTTTGTGCTAATGACAGGACAGATATAAATTTTGTGTTTTGTTTCAGGGTTAGAGAGTCATCCTGACTTATCAGTCAGGGAATTGGGAATGGAGAATGGTATTTAAATTTGACAGGATGACTGCCAAAGTTCTCTTCGAGACATAATTTTTCTTTCATTTTGAGGGAAAGGTGTGGAGTTCTGTCCAAGAAACCACAAAAGCCTCTCGGAAAAAAACAGAGCAACCTAATGGTAGCAGTCTAGTCTAGCTTTCTTGTTCTGAATCCTTCATCTGGAGCACAGCAGTTGTGGTCCATGAATCTGGAGGATCTGTTTTGATCCCTAGGATCCTACGGGTTTGAACTGACAGGGGGCCTAGAAGCAGCACAGAAGGGATTTCACTGTCAGGCCCAGGAAGATGAGTTGTAGTTGCTTGATGGTAATATTGAGCTGGTTTGCAGGAAGGGTAGGTAGTCTGAAGTGTAGTTGTACTGCAGTGCAGGGAGTTAATGTTTTGTTTTATGTGAACAGGCAGTACAGACCTGAACACCACAAACTAGGCAGCAATAGCAGGGTTTATGTCACAGAAATTAATTGTGTCAGAGGACACTGGAGTAGAACTGTGTGATACATATGTTGCTGGACTGAAACAGATGTAAAAAAAGAGCCAACTTGAGATAATGACTCAGTGGACCCACAGGCACAATTGTTTCATGGCTAAATTGTAGCTCATTAAACCAGGTAGCATTAGGAATGCTATTATGACCATACTTCTGTTGCGCAGTAGATCTTGCTCCTTTTATTAAGTGTATGGCTCATAAAAGTGCACATTTCCTAGAAATATGATTGTGTGCCTTCTTTCGTCACTCCTCTTTTTGTTAAGTACTATCAGCTTCCAATTTTCTGGGGCTGGATAAAGCCAAAACGTGATAAATGTGATTAATAGACAAGCTAACCTAGCAAACTGTAACACATGATATGATTGGGAAAAAGAGAAAACTTAATTGGCAATGGAATACTGAGATGCTCTAGCATAGCCAAACTGGTAGGTGTGCATTGTGAAAGTGGCCTGTATTGCTTTTAGACTAAAGCTGTCCTGCTCAAGATACTTCAGGTGACTCTGCTTCCAAGAACGTCATTGACTCACAACCTAGATAAAGTCACCATTGACATACTGAACTGTCAAGCAAATGTGTGGGTCCATACTTATGAAGATTCTCAGGATTTGTGAGTAAAGGTCAATAGGGGAGATGATTTAGCTTCTCAAATCCAGAAGCACAATTCTGCATGGGGATTTAATTATCTTTTCTTTTTGAAGAGAACCTCTAGCAGATTGCACTTGATCTTTATTGTTCTACCGCTTGTATGAGCAATATTTCTGTGCCTTATCTTTTCACTCAAGTATCTTGTTTGATCGTTGTGTAAGATGTGACACAGTAGTGTTATCGAGAATGTGACATCCCAATAGGATAGACTTCCTTAAGTGTTATGTGACCATAGCACCCATATAAACAAGAAGTGGCTCTGGGAAGACAGCTGCTGAAGCATCTTGGAGATTTGGGGCTGCTCGGACCTGTAAAAGTGACATATAGGCAATACTCAAAGGCGGTCATAAATGAGAACAGTTCCTAGCTGACTGTCAATGTAACTAAGCACCAAAGAGCTATCTCTTGATTTCTGCCAAGATAAAGCAGATACGAATTCAGATCACCCAAGGAAATGTGAAAAATCTATAACAGACACTCATCATAGCAGATCTGTGCAGTAGTACCTGCACATACCCCTGCATACTCAGCTGCTGCATTAAAAATGTCTCATCTTTTTCAAAAACCTGTACTTTGGTATGATAGTCTTCTTTGAGAGATTATTTCAAGTACCTATATGATGCAAAAAAAACACCAAAAAGACACTGTTGTTACAGTCACATCCTTTATATTAGTAGAAAGTTTTTACATGGAGCTTTTATTCACATAGAGATAAAAGGTCAGGTTGTTTTTCGAGGTACAATTGTCTATGGGATGCTTAGATTGGAGAGTTGTTTTGCACTTCCTCAGACCTTGACTGAGATCAAAGGGAACATCTAATTACTGAGAAGGGGCATGAAGTGCAGAGATGCAGTCTGATCTGGTAGATTCACAAATACAGTCCAGCATTTATTTCACAGGATCAGCAGCTCAGTTTTCAAGACAGTGTGTGTACAAATGAGCTTAGCATAGTTCCTGAACTAATGAGCTCTGACTGCTGCTACTGCACAATAACTGGGGCACAGAGCTGCACTAATTTGCACTAATTCGGCTTTGTTGCTCCATGGCCTGGAGTTGGCTTCCTTGGCTGCATCAAAAGGAGCGTGACCAGCAGGTCGAGGGAGGTGATCCTGTCCCTTTACTCTGCTCTTGTGAGACGTCACTTGAAGTACTGTGTGCAGTTCTGGTGTGCTCAACATAAAAAGGGTATGGAACTGCTGGAACAAGTCCAGAGGAAGGCCACCAGGATGATCAGGGGACTGGAGCACCTCCTGTATGAAGATAGAATGAGCAAGTTGGGGCTGTTCAGCCTGGAGAAGAGAAGGCTGTGTGGAGACCTCATAGCAGCCTTCGAATATCTGAAGGGGACCTACAGGGATGCTGGGGAGGGACTCTTCATTAGGGACTGTAGTGATAAGACAAGGGGTAACTGGTTCAAACTTAAAGAGGGGAAGTTTAGATTGGATATGAGGAAGAAGTTCTTTACTGTAAGGGTGGTGAGGCACTGG
>JANRGW010004078.1:0-20850 GCA_024733675.1 Psilopsiagon aymara | reverse complement strand
CAGGAGCAGAGGGAAGAAAAAGGGGGAAGTGAGTGAACAAACTGCGTGGCTGATTTATGGCTTAAACCACGACACTCTGCTCTAATAAATCCTTCCCCTATTGAGGTAATCTCCCTATGTTTTTAATAAAGCAAGTTTCTGTTGCATTTTGGGTGGTTGCAACCAAGTAAGCGGGTGCCCAAGTGCTCAGTTTTGGGGGGAAAGCAATGGTCAGAGGAGCCTGTGCCCAAGGAGCAGGCAAAGCATCAAGCAGATGACGGAGAAGAAGAAATTCCTGCTTTCCAACAGGGACAAGTCACCTCTCCCCCCAGCCAGTGAGAGCAAAGGAGGGAGAAGCAGAAAGCAAAGCAAACTGCTCTGTTTCAGTGCAAAACCATATCTGAGATGCTCCCTGCTAATGATCCAATTAACGGCAGCTTAATTAGACTGGGAGACAAGAGGAATAGCCAGCACTGTGGTCAGAGGGGCTGTTGCCACCACCACCTTTCCCATCCAACGATTTCTGCTCCTCCCTTTCAACACTGGAACCAATGAGTCCAGCTCCATCCCCCCAGGGAAGACACGGACCCCTCAGCAGCCAGCTCGGTGCTTGCGAAGTACAGCATCCCTGTGAAGATTCTGCACCTACTGCACGACGCAGATAAATCCAAAGGCACTGATGTAAACACTGTAAACAGCCCCTCCAAACACACCTCCTTGGAAATATCATCTCCTCGTGCAGTTAATTACTCATTGCTTTGTACACCTTCCCTTGCTCACTTAAAGGACAAGGAGGAGGGGGAGAAAACACCCATCAAAACTCTGAGCTCGCTTCTTTTTAATCCTAAATATAGGAAGGGAAAAAGAAAAGCTCTGTTCAGAACACGGATGGATTTACAAGCAGCACAAACATCCCGTGCTCTGGGTAATGTGATGTTTCTAAATCAGGCTCATAAATACGAGCTTGGGAGATTAGTCCATAAGAAAAAATGCACTTTAATTACCCCATCTTTATCAGCACACAGCCCACGGTGTTAGCCATATGTGGGTGTTAAACGCCAAGTGCTTTGCAATCTTCCCCACCCCTCCGGAGATAACAGCAATAATAGGGAATGTTTTGCGGCTACTCGGATATTAAAATGTATTTCCACCACCCGAGGAAGACGGAGCAGGGGAACAGTGAGTGCCTGAACTGCTTAGCAACGCGTGGAGCAGCTGCCCAGCCGCTGTGCCATGCTGCATGCAGAATCCCATGGTGCAGGGTGAGCCGCACTCACACCATCCCCACGGAGCAGCGAGCCCATTGCAGCCCATCTCGCATCCCTACATCCTTCCCAGTGTTGCTGGTATGTCACTGTACCAGGAGTGCTCCTAATGAGCCCTCTTTATGTTCCAGCTGAGGCTCATTACGATGGTACAAGAGCATTTCCAGGACACCCTCACACACAGGAACATCTTGAGGTGTTTTACAAGTAGGGATCGTGTGGAATCAAATCAGACAGCAATTAAAGGGAGCAGTGGTGTTGAAAGGCAGCTCTGGCCATGCAGCATCCCTGTGCTGGGATGTGCCAATCTCCCTTTCCTACACCACACCCCTTCCACATCAGGATGTTCTCTTTTCCTCCAGCACACATAGGATGGGATAGGATGGGACAGGATGGGACATCTTCCTTCCAGCCAGATGCAGCTGCCCCGTACCATGGATCCCACCAAACCTTCATGGACCACTGTGCCCCAGAGACATTTCCCTCAGAAATGGGATGTGGATGCAATGAACCCTCCAGGTAGCATCTGAGCAGTGGGGTGAGAGCCCAAGCACAATGCCTGGCTTCAGGCTCTCCTTGAGCAGGCACCTTCTCCATCACTGCCTTGGGCAAATCCCAAGTGCAGGTGCTCACATTCAACGGCTGGATCTGGGTCAGGGCTTGGGCACAGGGCTGTCTCCAGCCTCATTCCCTGAGTCAGCAACCCAAGGTGATGGCTTTGCTCTTCCCAGGCCAGGGGAGACTCACCTCCAAGACAGCAGAGAGGATGCACAGCAGAAGGGACAGGGAGGAAAAGCAAGGAGGAAAGGCAGCTGTGCTGTGCAGCAGAAGGGTGACATCAGATGCTTCCGGATTTACAGCGGACTTGATCTTGCTAAGCACATGCTGAATCAGATTGATACTATCAACATTTATGAATTATGAACTATGAATTAACCAAGGTGTCCTCCACTACAGCACAGGGGGGCTAAAGAACAGGCAGCCCGGGGTGCTGACTGGGGAGACGAGGATGCTGAGGGTGGCAGGGCCACAATGGGAGGTGAGGATCAGGCTGCTGGATGCCATGGCAAGGTCACGGCTTTGGCAGCTGACCCGTGGTGCACACCACAGCCTGCACTGGAGATAAAGAGCCCCAGCGAGCTCTTGTGCTCCTCCAGCCTTTGCTCTTCACGTGCTCCTGGAGTTTTAATGCCTCATGTATTGAATAAATATATTTAACTTCCTAATTATACAGTTGCTGGTGATGCTCCCCCTTTGCTTTGAAACTATGGGCCTGCAGTTCCGAAACATGCTGCCAGTAAATTTCAATCAGGAGAAGGAGGAATAGGGAAGTGGAGGGAAAGGAAAAGCCCTGAAGGCTGGGCAAAGGAAGCGGGAAGGGAGGGTGGAAACAGAGATGAAGGTGGCACAGGCAGAAATGCTGTGACCCACCAGCTCCATCACCACCAGGGTCAGCATCTCCAGCCCCATCACCGCTGGTGACAGTTCTCAGAGCTACCCCAGCACAGCAAAGAGGGGAGAATTCATACAAACCCAAGTTGCTCTCCTGGCACCATTACAGTTTTTTGCCATTTCTCTGGGCATGGACTATTAAAATCAATGAAGTCAGTTCTGCTTTTCTGTTCTCGGTGCCGAACTGCTTGAGATAAAATCGCATTAAAGACACAGTTCCATATTTAAAGGCAGAGATTGTCTGCACTGGAATTTTCGTTCATGCAAATCAATGGAAACTCTTCTCCCGGAATTAAAGCCTGATCTCTTTTTTGTTTTAAACTCCAAATGAGTCCCAATTTTACAATATACAAACACAAAGGCAAATCTGAGCGGAAGGCTTCATTTTAAGGAGGAGGGAAAGCAATTTCCCGTACAGTGTAATGAAAACATTATTCCTACAGGAAAAAAGAGGAAAGAAAGTAATCATTATCTATGAAATAGCTCATGTTGAGTCACAGCCCAGGGAGGATTGTGCTTGGCAAGCTAAGGACTGGTCAGACGGCTGAACTGATTTTGGAGACCTGGAGAGAGTAAGGATGGAGGCCAGGATGCCACAGAGGGCTCAGGACCTGGCAAGAAATGCCCCACCACACTGCCCATACAGGCCCTGCCCGCCCTTCCATCACCACCCTGCAGGCAGAGCTGGGCTGCTGCCTGCAAGCATGGAATCCCAGCCTGGTTTGTGTTGGAAGGGACCTTAAAGCTCATCCACAATTCCAACCCCCACCATAAGCAGGGACAGCTTCCACTAGAGCAGTTGCTCCAAGCCCCATCCACTTGAACACTGCCATTTGCTCAAGAGGCTGAGAGTAAGAATCTCTGCTCTGCACTGCCCCCCAGGCCTGGGCCACACCCCCTCCATGCCTCAGTTTCCCCTACAGCCAAGCACCACACAAGGACAAGCTTCAGTGTGGCACAACACCCACCTTCCTCTTCCTCCTCCCCCTCCAACCAGAGACACATCCACAGCATCACAGGCGCACCGAGAGCGTCAGCACCAAAATGCATCTTCATTTCCCACGCAGAGCTGACCCTCCTCCTGCCCGCATCCAGCGGGCTCATGTTCCGCTTCCTGGGAAACAAGAGGCTCGTTGCCATGCGGAGGGCGGCAGCAGAGCGATTAGTGAAATTTGTTGCCCACATGCTCCCAACCAAATTAAATTAAAAGCACTGCTTTGCTGTCGAGATAAGGGCCAAGCCCCTGAGATAATTTTTTTCGCTCCCAAACACTCAATTACTCGCTGAGGCTGGATCAGATACAACCAGGGAAATAAATAAATAAACAGGGAGAGCCACACTGCCTCCAGGAGCAGATGTAAAAGCCGTTATCTCCAGCACAGTCCGTGGAAGTTTGAGAGCCCGCGGCTCCTGTAGCATCACAACTGCTTTAACCATGGACCCCTCTGTATCTCTGCTTATGCTTTGCAACCAGCTTCCTGCAGTATCCCCTCTTCCTCAGCATGACTGCATCCCTGTATCTATAACCCCCCAGGACTTACAGGGCCAAAGATGCTGTTGGAGTAACCCCAGCCCAGCCTCCCTGCGCAGATGGAGTCAAACAGGGATGGAGAAGGGCTCCAAGGGGATTTTAAGTGCTGATGTGGTGCCTGCTTGCTCTACGAGCAAAATAAGCCCTCATGCAAAAGCATGGTGTTTGTTTGCTCGCTGGAAAAACAGCATCCACAATGAAGAGATGAGAAAGGCTGGCTGTTAAGAGCATCCCCGACCAGCACCACTACCCCAGAGCATCACAGTGATTTGGGCATAGGTGCAGCCTGGGTAGGACATAACCTAGTGCTCTGAGAGGGAAAGATGAGGCTTGTGCCATGAAGATACCAGCACTGACCTCTCCATCTATTCCTACACTGAGCAGCTTTGTCTCCCTTTCCCAGGGAAACCTGTCCTGCTTCAGAGCACTGCTGGTGCCAGCAGGGAGGGACAAGGCTCCCTGGGCACAGACAAACAGCAATAGGCAAGGACAGAGCCGTCACTCCCTCTTGCTACTGTAAGCAACCCAACATGCTTGCTTTATCACCTTCCATCTCCCATTTGATTCCCAGCAGCACCTCCCGCAGTTTGAAGGCTGCCAGTCTGGCAAGCTGAACCCGGTGCACGTGGCATCACAGGGGTGATTCCCTGAGGAGCACAGCAGACACTACCCACAGCATCCACCCAGCCCCAGCGAGGCCGGGAACGCTGGCAGAGCACTGAGAGCAGTACCCACATTTCATCCCACATTTCATTTAGTTCCCCATGAAATACTAAGTGTTTGCTGCCTCTGGAGACAGGAGAGGATCAAAGCAAAGCTTCCTCATATGTAACAGACTCCGAATACCTAATATTCCCTTCTAAAAGGCCTTGTTTTAAACACCAAACACAGAGGCAGATCAAAGCTCAGCTTCTCGTTTCTCTAACAGCCCTCAGAAGACTTCACCAGCCAGCAACATGCGTGTGCACACGTTCTGCTGACACCGATCCAAGGGACACAATTGGACTCTGCTAATCTGTCTAAGCTGTCACCGTGTGCTATGGAAACACCAGGGTGCCTTTTCCATGGATTCCTCAGCATCCCAAAAGCAGCATCCCTCCCTTCTCTGGGATGTTGGGGAGCTCTCCTAGAGTTGGATGGGAAGGTACCACCTGAACCAAAGCAATGCATGAAAACAGGGTGGGATATTTCCTCTCATCTCTTTTAAAAGGCTTCAATAGAGATGATGCTGAGAGGAGTGAAGTGATCCCAGACCTGAGTGTGGATGGCTGACTCAGGCTGAAGCAGATCCACCGCCTGGGGAACAGCAGCAACCAGATGAGGATGCTCAATGAGATCCCAGTTGAGTCGCTGCACTGAGATACCCTCCAGCACACCTCAACCATCACAGCATCAACAGCATCGCTTTGCACTTGCACTCAGTGCTCTATTTTGCATCCAGATTTCCAGGTACTCTTTACACCCAATAGGAAGAATAAGATCAGCCCCAGCTCCAGGGACCCCAAGAGGTTCAAGGGGCTCAGACAATGCCTGGCTACAAAAGGAGCCAGAGGCTCCCTGCGTCTCCAAGACAAAGAGGGCCAGTATGCTCAACCCCCCACAGGGTCTCCATACAACACTGTCACGTTCCCTGCCTCAGTTTCCCTAACCCAGGAAGCTGCCCAGCCCTGCAAACTCAATGTAATGCTGATTTACTCTTCATTTAGCTCTTAATGATCTTCTTCTAGAAGGGGCTTTAAAACAGCAGGAACACTTCTGCCTTACCGATCAGCAGCTCCAGGGCCTGAGAGAGCAGACGGAGGGGAGGGAAGCTTGCTCATGCTTCCCCTCTCCCACCAGCGAGACAAGGGGCTCCTCAGACAAATCCAAGTCCTTGACAAGGTGGCAGCAGCCCCACCATTGCAGAGCCCGGTACCACCTTGGAGTTATGATCCACCCCCATCTTCCTCTCTATTTGAACAGCCATCGAGCAGGCACTGCACGCGACTGGGGATGCTCAAGGCTGCAAACTCAGACATGGAGCTGAATACATTTTGCCTGGCAAGAGGCAAACACCACCCTGGAACAAGCGGGATGGAGCAGGAGCAATGCACTGTGTAAGCAAGGTCTGTGCATGAGGTTCTGCCTGCCTGGTTTGGGGGTTCTTTCTGCTACTACTACCAGTTTCTTCTTCAGCTCAGAACAACGAATACATTGTACACTGCTCAGGAGAAAAGTGGAGCCAAGTATCAAAGCTTGGTATAGCCCACGATGAGCAGGCTGGGGATGTGCATTAGCATCTCTACAATGCTGGCACATTCTCACAGAGACTTCAGTGCCAGTGGAAGGTGCAACGACTGACAGCCCTGGAGACACAACCGCAGCCACGTGAGGAGGTTCCCATGCTTCCTGATTCTCCCAGGGGAGCAGGAAAGGGGAAAGCAGCCCCACAGCAAACAGAGCCCCAGAGCACACAAACAGAAAAAAATCACAGTTCTGGAAAATTACAGAAACATAGAATCATGGAATGGTTTCAGTTTGAATGGACCTTAAGCTCATCCAGTTCCAACCCCCCTGCCTTGGGCAGGGACACCTCACACTGAACCAAGGCTTTGTCCAACCTGGCCTTGAACCCTGCCAGGGATGGAGCATTCACAACTTCCCTGGGCAACCCATTCCAGTGCCTCAGCACCCTTACAGTAAAGAATATCTTCCTCACATCCAATCTAAACTTCCCCTGTTTCAGTTTGAACCCGTTACCTCTTGTCCTCTCACTACAGTCTCTAATGAAGAGTCCCTCCCCAGCATTCCTATAGCCCCCTTCAGGTACTGGAAAGCTGCTATGAGGTCTAAAATCTCATGGGGTTAGTAATGAGGATCTGCAGAGGACAGCAAACCACCCAGCCCTATTTGAGGCCCCTCCAGCCTTCAAGCCCAGAGCTCTGCATGGCCTGACAGCCTCTCTCAAGACTTGTTTCACTTGGAAAAGGACATCAAGTCCAAACTCCAGCTCCTTTGGGACTGCATGCCGGCCTTGCCATCAGTGCTGCTATCCAAGAGGATACAACACAGAGGATGGAGAGCTGGTGTGGACACAGGGCTGTGGTGAAGAAAAGGGATGGAGATGGGTATGATCAGAGAGCCTCTTGAAATGAGAAAGCTCTCCAGGGACACTGGTGAGCAGCATCACCTCTCTGCTCAAATCCCAGGTATGGGGCTGAGCCCAACAGCAGAGAAGGACCAAGGCTCCACGGCAAAATCTTGTTCATGTTATTCCTTGTGCTCTCCCCACCTCCATCTTCTCTGGAGACTTTCCAAAGACAGGGAATCATCAGTGTGAGGGGATCCCACAGACCTAGAATCTGGGAAAGAGCATGGTGGGGTGCGCTGAGACCACAGAAGGCGATGCCTCAGCCATCCCTGCCTTTGTGCTCAGACTGATCAGATTTATTTTCCCACATATTCCAGCACTAAAAACCAGGTATTAAGGGGTTCCAAGGTACCAGAACAACCTCTCCCTCACTCAATATTTACCTATGAGAATGTTCCTCTAACACACCTTGGCAAAGCACTATCAAACCTGCAGTCAGGGGACAAACAAAGCCCATGACCCACTAACCAGCTCACCTACGGTGCCACCCTAACTGAAAACTTCCCTGGGATCGATGCCTTGACAGCATCAATAATTAGGCTCAATCCTGAAAACATAATTGGAGGAGAGAAACCCCAAGGAATCTCTCTCCTTGGACCTGATAACTATCTCACAGCACCCGCAACGACACGCAACCATGGCGAAATTGATCCGAAACATCATTGTCAGAATTAACTGTATCTGACGATGCATCCCTCTCCATTTAAGTTACATCTCATCCAATTATGGATCTTTGCTGAACTCATAATTATGAGTTTGGTACTGTGACTTCCCGCTAAGCTATTGCTTTCCTTCCACGAGGGAGAGGAGAGTCAATGAAAAGATAATAGAAAATTCCTTTCAAGGACGCAGTGATGGCAAAATTTTACTAGACAGGAGGGGAAATACAATAGGGACTCAATGCAAGACAATTCCCTCTGCTAGCCCCCACCGAACATGAACAAACCAGGTTCTCACAGCACCAGTCAAACACTAAGGCAGATCTAACAGCCTGCGCAGCCATGCAAGGCAGCTCTCCCCCACAACAACTCCCTTCAAAGCCAGCCATCAAAGCTGCCCAGGTGAACAACAGCTTATTCAAGGGGAAAAAAAAGCAATTCTTCCCCATTTATCTACTCCTTTCTATTTGCCCTACCAGAAAGCTTAAACAAACAACCCAAAGCCACCGTGTATGTCAATAGGAATATCTTTGTACTCAGCATCCAGCATGTGTGTTTCCAGAGACTGTCAGAGCACTTGACCTCACAGGGAATGGTGTCAAGGCAGTGCGAAAGCAAAGATTTATCTGCTTTCCATTAAAGCACAGTTTTCCACACCATCCTCATGCTCCTTCTTTCCCTTCCCTATTGGCAGCTGAAAACACCCCCAGATTTCAGGGACTTTTCCAAAGCATTCAAGGACTTTGGCACGGTAAATAACTCATTGATAGAACTACTTCAGCACTTGGGGAATTTTTCCTCTGTACCAGTGACCTTCCAGGACCATTTCTTTTGTCCCTCTTTGCAACACAACCGATTTCCTCCTCCTCTCACACATCATTTCCCCCTTACTGCAGCTATGTTTGCTCTGCAACAGGTAACTAACTCAGGAATTCTCTCTGTGCTTTTCATCAAAGGCTCATTTGAAACTTGGTGAGAATTTCTCCTGGTTCTAAAACACAAGACAAAGAGAACTAACACAACTGAATACCCTGCCTTCCAGCAGGAATAAACGCAATACACCCCTGAGCACGTGTGTGCTTATTCTCATGCGCAATCATCGAGCTGATCAGAGGTGTTGAGGTAATTTCACATTCAAATAAACACATTGAGAGCATTTATCAGAATGCATCATCATTGAAACAAATGAGGCCGTGTTGCTGCAGCGGGTGAAGGCGTCTCTCTGGCATGCTGAGCTCTGCCTGCCTTAACACAGAAAATAAACGGAGGGAGTAAACCCACAGTGCAGCTCTCAAATTGCTTCCCAACATAGCTATTTCCTCACAGGGATTTGTCAAATGCAGCAGCAAATCTTGCTCCATCTTCCACCAAAGAGCTTGGGCTGAGGGTCCCGAACAAAAGGGTGATGCAACCATAGGAAGCAGGTTGGATGGGGCTCGGAACAACCTGCTCTCATGGAAGGTGTCCCTGCCAATGGCAGGGGCTTGGAACTGGATGAGCTTTAAGGTCCCTTTCAACCCAAAGCAGTCTGGGGTTCTGGGATGCCACGAAATGTGGATGCTAATGTCAATGTGAGGATGGCATTTGTTTCTCACAAAAAAGCCCAAAGGGACTTCAGTCTACAAATCCCTGTCCCACCCCTCGTTTTGCATTTGCTCCTTTTAATTGCCTTTGCGTGCAGAGGAAGGTTGGAAATACAGGGCAGAAAACAAGAGTTTGGAGCAAGGAATTGCCAAATGCGTATCCCTGAGAGCCGCACTCACACCAGGGCAGTGATTGACACAGTCACTATCCACCAGTACAGCTTTTGGGAAGTGCCAGGGCATGTGCAATGCAACCGATAGGAGAAACAATCAAAGAAACCCAGAACCTCAGCAACATCATCAGGAAATGCTGTTTATGGCTCATGCATGGTGCTGCATCACACAAAGAGCACAACTTGGGATGTCCTTACCTAGATTCATAGAATCACCAATCATAAAAACATAAAATCAACCAGTCTGGAAAAGACCTTTAAGCTCATCAAGTCCCACCACTACCCCAGCACTGCCAATGCCACCACTGACCCATGGCACTGAGGCCTCCTCTCCATGGTGTGTGAACACTGCAGGGATGCTGACTCCAGCCCTGCCCTGGGCAGTTCCAATGCTGAGCACCCTTTGGGGAAGGAATTGTCCCTCAGTTCCATCTAACCCTGCCCTGGTGCAGCTGAGGCCGTTCCTCTTGTGCCATCCCTTGTTCCTTGGGAGCAGAGCTCAGCCCCCTCCCTGGCTCCATTCTCCTTTCAGGCAGCTGTAGAAAGTGATGAAGTCCCCCCGAGCCTTCTGTTCTCCAGACTAAACAAGTTCACACAGTATAAGACAGTACCACCACTGCACACCCACTTTTGTCCTATTACACCAACATATCTCACCAGTGCCTATGTCATTCTGTACCTTTGCTTCGCCTCCGGCTCCGGTACTGCTCGGTGTAGAAGGTTAGCTGGGTTTCATCGTCCGCCTCTGAGCCAGAGTTTCCTTTGGCACGTCCAAACCCAATCCCACCTGCAAGCAACAGAGAGAAAAGAATCAGCTCTGTCAGCTGGGATGCAGAGCAGCAGGGAAGAGCTGGGAGCACCTCAGCAGAGCTGATGGGTTTGGTCAGTATCCGGCGCTCTCGGCCCAGGAGCTCTGCTTGGGATCACCAGAAGTGACCAGGGACTTTTGCCACTTGTGATTTCACTGCTTCCTTATCAAGAACCAAGACCCCATAGTGCCATTTGTGATGTGAACATAAGAAGATGCTGTCTACCCCAGGCACGCATTGCAACGTATTGATACAGAAAACCTCTGAATGCAGAAGCTGCTCTCTCCAAGGACATCCACATGGTGAAGAACTGTGAAGTTTGGGTGCTCGCTTCAAAGCAAACCCAGCCAAGTGGTGTGAGGGGAATACAGCACTCGGATCCTCGCTGCATGGCAAGGGTCCCTTCCGTCCCCTTGTACCCACATTAGCCCTTCTGCTCCACCAGCTTGCCCTGATGGCCAGCAGATGCACCCCTGCCATAACAAGAAGCAGGGTTGTCCCATGGTTCACTTTGGCATCTCCTTCCCTGGAGCTGAAGACAATGTGGGATGCTGGAGAACCCTGGCTCGCTTCAGCTACAGGACCCACCAAGGAGTGCTAAAGACACTTAAAAAGCGATACAGACTCTAACTGGCAGAAGTCCTTCAATCCTTGCAGAGTTTAAAGCAAAGAGGCCTCTGGGGGTTGACAGTGGTCCTTTAAACTGCCATTAAAATATTTTACTGGTTTTAAAAAATCCTTTATTCTAGGCAGAAGCACAATTTCCCCACTTCTTGGCAGGAGAACAGAAAACGAGCAGTGCCTTCTGCCCTCTCAAATCCTTAATCACTGCGATGAGAGGTGGCTGGCAGGAGCCAGAGGGACATCAGGAGCTCGGCACGTGGCTCCTGCCCCATCCATGCGCTGACCTGGCTGTGCACGGAACTCAAGGTGAGTCTTAACCAGGGGGGTAGGTAGAGGTTCCACCAGCTCCTTCCCGTCCGAAAGCAGCAGGAGGAATCAGTGCTTGCAAACAGCAACTTGAACATAGATCTGGGGGGTTTACAGACTCACATCCCAAATAATAACCCACCATCAGCCCCTCTTCAGACCCCCTTAATGGCAAGCATCCAATGTCATGGTACATCCCCATCCAGGGACTGGGGTTTTGAAGGGCACAGCAGAGTGGTAAAACCAATCAGGCTTATTCACATCAGCGAGGAAAATCTTAATTAACCTGGGCTTCTAATGCAGGCCCTTGGGCAAGCAGCCAGGGCTGCAGCTCTGCTGCACCTCCCCTTCTCCCCCTGAGCCTGGGCTTTTCGGCTTCTGGCATTGCCCAGGGCTGGGAGACAAGACATCAACTCTGGAAGGGTTTTTCCTCTGGAGCTTGGCCCAGGAGAAGGATGTGGACACTGCCTATGCAGGCAGGACATGGTACATCCCTCTGCCACCTACCCATGAGCCAGACCTGGTCCCTTTAGTGCAGGCAGATGGCTGGGGGTGGACAGAGGCAGTGATCTCAAGTGCTTGTTCCGCTCTCCCAGCCCACCAAGGTGCCCAAGCAGCCGGTGCAGGCAGCAGCCCCCTCCAGCCCCTCCACGTTCGTTTGCCGGCTGTGTCTCGGTGATGGATGGAGCTGACATGTTAAATTACTTAGGCTGGATGTCTTCAGAGAGCTTGTGACAGCAATATTGCATTTTCTGATTACCCAGCACTGCGCAGGATGTATAAATACAGGAGAGTCGGGAGACCCGGCACAGGTCCCCAGACCGCAGCGGAAACATCTCTTCTGACCCAACACAAAGTGCCAGAGGTCAGCCTGGAAACAAGAGCCCAGGGCAGAGAAATGGCTGCAAGGTGATGTGCTTTTACCTCTTTGTGCTATCAAGGATGCTAGAACGCATCTTGGTGGAAGTTTTCGGGGGCCCAGAGCCCAGTTGAGGCAATCTATAGGATGCAGGACCACTGATCCTGCCAGGAAGCTGACTTCATGTTTAACTGTCTCCAAAATGCAGCTGAAACATCTCTGAGATGTTCATGCTTGGAGCAATACCTCCTGCAGCAGCTCCAATGGTTGTCCTTGGTAGCAGGCTGCTCCCTGGGACATGGGGCCAAGGATGCTCATGATGGGGATAAGGATGTTCACAATGGAGCTGAGGATGCTCGCAGCAGGAAGCACCAACATGCAGCTGCTGATGCAGATGAACAGGAAGAGCACCCCATTAAAGCTGAGCAGCCCTGCCCTGTCAGTACTCCTTTTTTGCTTTAAAAAGAGGAAGAAAACCACCAAGTAATAGAAAACAGATCCTAATCACCTTGATCGATTGCAAAGAGATGCTTAAAAGAGACAGGACATGTAAACAGCAACTTTGCAGTGCCGGGTATCCGTAACACCAGCAACTCTCTGCAGTGGCTCCCCCAAGGAGTTACATCCCCTATACACCCAGTTTATTCCTGCTATTTAGATCTGAGGAAAACCAAATCTCCCCCTTCTCGCCTGCATCCCTGCCTCCTGCCCCACCACCTCAGGGACCAGCTGTGGGTGAGGAGGGGGAGCTCAAGGAAGATGCTCTCGTTTCTAATCCTGTTTGCAGATTTACAAGCTCGTTAATCTGCTCAAGTAGCTCGCAGCTCAGCGCTGGGGCAGGATGCTCCTTCTGAGCACTCATTAATTTAGTGGGGAGCAAGGCGGGGTGCCAAGGCAAACACCTCTCATCATGGTGTAATTAAAGATGGTAGAGTTAATGCCAAATGGGGACTAAGGACATAAAATTCAAGCACTGGAGGCTCATTGTCCCCAACAGACTTGTTGTTAGCTAAAGCCATTGTACTTTCTTTTCTTTTAAAGGTGCGTTTTTGTCATTAGAAAGAAAAAGCAAACTTGACATTTTAAATCCCTTCCCCAAAGCCAGGAGGTTAACAGGGAAACAACTGTGGATGCAAAACAAATCAAACCCGAGGTAAAATAAAGAAGGAAGTAACAGCAGCTATTTGGATAACTCCTGTCTGAAGCCAGGTTGACCTCGGATGCTTAATCCCTCCAAGCTGGTTGTTATAAGAGAAGCGAGAGCTTGTATTTGTCTGCAGTGGTGACACATCTGTCCATGCACACTTCTGCCCTGCCACCACAGCCTCGTTCGCAATGGAAAAGGATTTTCTGCACCCCTTCGCCCTAGGAAAAGGCCAAATCCTGTACACATCCAAACTAAAGACTCACAACCTCCTGTCTGACTGTGCTCGCTTCACCTCCACACTCACTTGCCCCATGCCATGCAGTCTCTGATGGGTTCAAGAAGCCCCTCTGCTCCCAGGCTTCCCAGGAAAACCCAGATGAGGAGTCCCCCACACACACCTAGGTGCAGAACTATGCAATTAGTTAAATGGAGAAGAGAAAGAAAACAAGCCCTTTAAAATTCAGCGCTTTGCTCTGGTTTGTCAGCGCGGCAGGATGTACAGCACGCGCACCGGCTTCAGCCACTGAAAACTCCTCCTCCACATTGATCGTCCCTTTTCCTTCTGCCTCTGCCCCCTGAACTGCACCAGGGCGGGTGATGCAGCAACCAGGTGATGGCTTCCACCGTGGAAAACTGGGATCACGCTGATCCCCAAGGGCAGGCTTTGCACAGCTGTGAAGGGGTTTATTCGCACCAAGGACCAACTGAAGGAGCTGGATGTGATGCATTGACTCTGGTGAGGTGAAAGCTCCTGGTTGAACCCCAAATAAACCTCATCAGCAAAACATGATGCTCCACTGGCACCAGGACAGATGGATGCGATGAGGCGGGAGGTAGAGTTGTCCTGGCACAAGCATGGACCACGGGCAACCCCAGGCTAGCTGTGTTTCTCCTCCCTTAGGGTGGCTTTGGGTGACTTATGGCAAAGCCACGATCTCTAAAGCACAAGAAGCCGCAGCCCTGAGGAGCAGTGCATCCCGTCTCCGGCAGCAGGATCTATTAATGGCTTATTTCTTCTCAAAGCCAGGGTGCTTTTAAAGGCCTCCCCCAGGAGAGGGCACCAGACCCCCTCTCTGCAAACCAGCCTCCCCGAAGGCCACCTCCCAGCACTACACACCGGCATCCCACCAGCTCTTGGGATAGCTACACAGGGTGGTCCAGTCAAACCTGCATCCTCCATCCCCGCACCACTGCCTGCCCCACAATCATTTCCCCGTGTAAGCCCCGCTCCAGTGCAGCTGGGTTGGGATGCTCCAGGTATGAGCCTGGCTGCATTTTGGGAATCAGTAAATCCAGACTTCCTTGGACGCAGCATCCTTCCCTCTTGCCCTGCCATCCCTCAACAGAGACCCAGCACATCCCTCCTTCACCTTGGCTCTTAACGTCCTCATGCTCCCTCTATTATTTATAAGCTCTAAATGCACTTCACTGGTGAGAATGTTTGGGGAACAAGTTTGGATGAAAAAGGCATTAGGGAAAATAAAGTTAAATGGTATTATAAACGGAGAGGGTGGTGTGGTTTTTTTGCTTTTTTAAAGTCGATCTTCCCAGCAAAATACCACCTTTTCCAGAGCTGTTAGAACCACTTAGCACAGAATCACATTTAATGACAAGCAATAGGCAGCAGTTTAAACACACTTAGTGCAGGAAGCGAAGCAAGGCAAACCTTATCCCAGATTTGTTTGTGTTGGGCTGGGGAGCGAGTTGGTTGGTTCCTGGTCTGGTTTATCCTGAAGCTCTTTCACAGCCTTTCCATAAGGGAGCAAATCCTTTATGGAATGGAGTAAATCCTTTATGGAATGGACAGTTTCTGCATGGAGAGCGCTCCAGTTGCAGGGCTCTGATGAGGTTAAACATCAATTAAATCAAACCAAGAGAAAATAATTACACACATGCATCCATCAGGCCGCCTTGTCACTGCCCAGTAACAAAGTTGGATGCAAACTTCATCAGCGGAACTGCCAGGCAGCTCTTAGGAGGAAATAAATGCATCCCAAATGGACAATTTCCTTTAGGGGGAGGGGAAAAAACTCACCATGGATTGCAAAGGATTAATGAGGCAAAGGGTTTGTGTTTGCAAAGGGATGTAAAACGCAAGCATCGGGAGTGGTGATATCATTGTTTAACCTTAATGCCCTATAGCACTCCAATGCTGCCCACCAGAGGAACAATTAACCTGGGCTGTGAAGATAAAGCCTCCAGCACCAGAGATGGGAAAGGAGTGAATACGGCCTCAAAAAGAAACCTAAAGAAAAGAGGATGGGATGGAGCTGTGGAGAACCAGATCCTGTGCTGGAGACCCTGGAACTGACTTAGTTCTGGCGGCTGCTCGCTGATTTCTGATGACTGAAACCTTAAAATCTTCTAGGGCATGCTAGTGAAGGCTCCCCTAATGGACACACTCAAGGTCACACTCCCCTCCCAAAGTCCATGGGGTACCTTATGCCTTGGGCAAAGAAGGGCAGACACAGCTCCCCACCATCTCTTATGGCACTTGCAACCATTCACAGAGGAGCTGCAGGAGCAGAACCCCACAGAAACTACGGTAGGTTGGACTCCAGCACCATAGAGACCCATCCTGTTCCCGGTGCAGATAAGGACCAGCCATGGCAGCACCTTCCCAGGTAACCCGGGCCCTTCCCTTGCACCCATCCTTTGCACATCTACCAAAGCCAAGCCCTGTGGCACAGGGTGCAGGGAGAGACCCCCACCCATGCTGCAGCAACTTTGGGACCACTGCACCCAGCTCAGGACAGAAGCAGCTCGAGGTACCAGTGCCCAGCTCCTCCCCATCACCTCCCTTCACATTCATCTTGTCCCCAAGGGCTCTCATTTCCTGGTATCCACTGATTCCTGTGGTCACTAACGGGCAGAGGGATCCGCAGGGCAGCAGTGATGGAGCAAAAGTTGGGAAAATCCTGCCCCATGGCATGCTCTGGTATGGTGTGGATGGGGATTTGCAGAGAGGCAAGGAAGCACCAGCCAGGGAGGTGGGAGACGGAGGGTGCCTGTCCTCAGACATGGGACAAGCCAGGCTGCCTCAGAGCCACACTGTGCTCCCATGCAGCCGAGCATCGTGTCTCCTCCTAAACTTGGCTCCAAGGCTGAACCCATTTGCTTCATTAGTGACCAGGTTCAAAAGTGAAACACAACCAACAACAACAAAATGAGCCTGGAGCAGGGAATCAAGGAAACTCCCCCGCACAGCACCCCCACCCAGGCACAGCAAACCTCAGCTATGTGCATTTGAATAACTACCAGAAAACAAACCAAATCATTTAAACCAGTTAAAGACTCAGAGCATTTTCTTCACGCGAAGTGAATAATTTATAGGTAGAGCTATGATAAAAAAAAAGGCCTTTCCAGGCCTGAATTGCAGGAAAATATCAGAAGAAAAGATCACATTTCGGACTCATAAATAAATGAAAACCAAAACCAACAGTAAATAGAAGGAGCATTTTCCTTCCCAGCTCCCAGTGCTGCCACAAAGATCTGCAGTGTGACAGTCAAGGGACCCTCCTGCCCATCATCCCTGGAGGGACTCCAATGCCTCCTCCCCAGCTGGAAATGTGCACCCAAACCCCCTGCACAGCCTCAGCTCACCACCTAACCCACAGCCATCGCCTTTCTAAGCAGTGATAGCAACAGTAGGAGGCAGTTTGCATGCTGAAAGGCAATGCAAGGAGCAAATCTTGTTCTCAAGGCTGTTTTAGCCACCCTCCTCCTGTTACTTTGGGGTAGCTGGCAATGACCATCAAAGCTACATATAAAAGTTATGCTTTAGAGCCATGGACACTGCTTCCTGTGTGATCCCCAAAATAAAGGCCAAAATCCCCTGATTACTGGGAAAATGGAAAGATGAGATGTCCCATTGATCTGAGTTACAGCCAAAATGAATTCCACCCCTTCCTCCAAAATAAAAGTTTGCCAAGAAACCATATTTGACTCCCACCAAACCTCACTTAGCCGGGGCAGCTGACAGGAACCCTGGGCTTGCAGCCCACCTGGATAAACCCCATAGGAACACACAAGGTGAACTCACTCCCAAGCACCTACACCAGACCCCCCAAAGGATGCTGCATAGGGTTTGCCCCTCTTCACTCCATCACTGAGGAGCTCCAGCATCCCCCAGGCTCTGCAGTGGGGGCGAGGACCTCCTGCCTTCCTCCTTTGGATGTGGCCAAACCCAGGTCATGGAGAGCACGGAGTTGTTATCCTCCTACCTCGTGGCCGGCTCCGGCGTTTCCGTCTCCCCACGGATGTGCTGCGCAGCGCGGGCTGGAGCTGCCCGATCTCAATGGGTGTGTTGGTGCGGAAGCTCTCCTTGAACTTCTGCATCAGGGACTCCACCGTCTCCTGCGTCACCTCGGGAGCTGCAACACCATCAAAGGGATGTGGTTAGAAGAGGATCATATCCCCGCTGTATATATAGTACCAGAGCCCCAAAATCATACACAAGGACCCATTCAGCACTTTCCAAGTGTTACCAAAGCCACAGAACTTGGGCAACTGTGAGTTTCCAGTAAGAGCATTCCTGCTTTCCAGCATTCATGGTTATTCCTTGCCTCTTCCTCCACGTGCACACAGGGAACTCGGAGCATTGTGCCCTTATCCTTATCCCTTAAACACACAGGAACTCCTGGGCACTGAGCTGGCTTCAGCTTGGGTCTACTGCACCTCAAAGCTGAGAGTTGCACCCCAGGCTTGGCAGCTATTGGGGGGTCAAGTATTCCCTGGCAGACAAATGTGGGATCAAGACTGGGGTGGGAGCCAAGTGAAGGATGTACAACCGGTCCAGGCATGCTCTGAGAGCTGCAGCAGGAGCCCTTGGGGCCTTCCAGGTGCAGCACAGGAAACACCTTGCTGCAGCACCCCAGGGCACATCACAGCTTGCTGATGTTGAAGTAACTCCCCTCCTTGCTCTCACATATCCCCTGTCCAGTAAGGCTAAAACCGTTCCAGGATTGTCCTACGAAACTCAGCAAGATGGGCAGCTCCAGGAAATCAAGAAACCATTCACAAAGAGCAAAGCTGAAACTCGGGATCAAAGGTTTGTCCTGCTGCAGGCCACAGAGGTCCCCCAGGTTTAACAAATGGCTTGGCCTCTGTCAGCTCCTTGAATAAACCCATTAGCAGAACACAACCCTGCCTCCACTGCCAGACTCATGGATTCCCTCTGAGTTCCTGAAGCTCGCCCTGCACACAGCACCCCATGGCAGGGATCACCAGCCCTACAGCCATCCATCCCGCTCAGAGAAGTGAGCACGTTGGAGCTCCCAGCCTGGCGGGAGTTACAGGCTGAGCATCACCCCACCGCATCCCCCAGCTCCAGAGACACATCAGAGCTATTTGGGCACCCGGTGAGCTCGGGGTGAGTAACTGCTCCGGACCATGGACTCTAATTCCCTTCGCAGCGTGGTGCAGGGGACATTTTGGTGTAAAACAAGAAGCTGGCCGTGAAGGATAAGGCATTTATAATCCTAGACAAGGAGTGGGCTTAAATGCCAAGGCTGCAGCAGGCTCCTCCAGCAGCCACCCCATGCTGCAGGCAGTGCATGGAACAGCTCCCCCTTCCTTCTTCCCAAATCCCAAAGGCAATGCCCTCAGCCTCTGTGGGGTTGAGAGCCTTTAGACCACCCCAGGGTGCTCTTCTACCCCACAGGCTGCAGAGAAGGTACCAAAACCTGTCAAGGCCATTGTGAAGGAGAGCAACAGAGAACAGCATATTGGTGCAGACACATCAGGACGGATCAGGAGAGGATCCATCCATCCATCCAGCATTTGCGATGGAGAGATGAGGATCAAACCCACTGCCTGCATAAGCACTGAAGGTGGGAACCATTTTGGGAGAGCTCCAGAGAGAGGGTGGCCTCAGGGACCAGCTCTGTTCCATCTTCCAATTATTCAGCACCAGACTCACCCAGATCAAAGGCAGAGCTCCCAAAGCCCCCTTACACTTATAGCAGGCACAGCTGGATCCTGCAGTGTCGATGCTCCAGCAAGCAGCACAAAGGGGAATATTTCAAGAGCAGGGAGAGCATCTACTCCCACCCTGACAGCAGAGCTCCACTGAGGCACTGGGGAAGGATGCAGCACATCTCAGCGCCCCATCACTGTGTTTGTGGGGGAAAGCCTGTCCTTGCAGCTCCTTCATCATCTGGGAGCAAGCAGAGCAGGGCCTCCCTGGGAACAGATGGCAAGTGATTTGAACCTCAGGGCTGTGCAATATATAACGCGTGCAAGTGGAGCGGGGAGCTCGGGAACCGTGCGGCTGAGGCTTAGTTACAGAAAGGAGGCAAGAAGGAGAGCAAGGGAGAAAGAGGTGGCCATGCCTTCAGGAAGCAATGAAACGTGGTGAGGTCACTGCTCTCCCATGATCCAGGCTCAACTGATGGGAGTATATCAGTACCAAGGTGATCGTGCCCCATCTGGCCACCACATCGTGGCACAGTCATCCAGAGGCATCTGCTCATGCACTTCTCCATGGAGCAAACAGCAAAAGCTGAGAGGGAGCATAACCTATTTGGGGAGAGGGTCCCTGCAGCTGATGGCTATTTGTGATGATGCTCAGATACTTACTAAAGGAATGGGAGCAGAAAGATGCATCTCAATGCTCTGCACAGCGCCTGTGCCAGCACAGTGTTGACTTCTCTGTGCCCCTGAATTTCGGGGTTTGGAGAAATGACAGAAAAACAAGCAAAAAAAAAAAAAAAAAAACCCACCAAAAAGAAGAAAAGAGAAGGAAACAATGACAAGAAGGAAAAAAGAGAAAAGAAAAAGTCCTTGTCGACACGGTGTCAACAAGGGGAGATGAACATGGCCAGCTTGGAAAAAAACCTCCCTGACAAATGAAAGTAGCCGGGCTTGAACTGAATAAGCATCAGGGGTCAAGGATGAAGGGAGGACCCTTCAATCCACTGCCAACAGTGACAAAAGGGAGGGAGAAGAAAGCAATGCAGCATAACGTGGTGAGACATGGCTGGTGGGACCCTGCTGACTATGGGGATGTCTGTTCACATGCATAAGGAACACAGTGCACCGCACACTGCTACATGAGCTTTCCCACAGGCTGAGCCTGGACAGCCAGGGATAGGAACCTACCACATACCCAGACCAATGCCTCCATGGGCAGAACACAATCACGTGGCAAACACAAGTTCATGCACACGCAGAGCACACATGCCCAGCATCCCTGTCTGCCTTTCTCTTGTCCAGAAAAGGATGGAAAAAATCACAGTATCCCAGCCTGGTTTGTGTTGGCAGGGACCTTAAAGCTCCTCCAGCTCCAACCCCTGCCACGGGCAGGGACACCTTCCATAGAGCAGTTGCTCCA